>JANHGN010000338.1:0-84951 GCA_024605025.1 Megaceryle maxima
GTGGGATTTTTGTTTGTTTGTTTGGTTTTGGATTTGTTCGTTTTTAGTATAATCTCTGCTTCCCCTTTTTGAATCTTTTTGTTTGGTTTTGTTCAAAAATATCATTGGCATTATTAGAAAAAATACATATGTTGCACTGGGCAGGGTGTTGGTTAAATTTTCAAGAGCCTGACATAAATGCAGAAGTGCATTTCTATATCACTGAAGGCATCAGACAGAAAATTATTTACACAACTTTAGCTAGAACTAAAGAGAATATATTTGTGATTTCAGAGCTGGTTTTATGACAGTATAAATTCCTGGCTCCTCTAAAAAAAAAAAAAAAAAAAAAAAAAATCTGAAACCGTATTGTTTCATTGAATGGTGCTTGTAATTTTTGTGTGGCAAAGAACCAAAACATCCCTAGGAAGCTGTATGCTTGTTTGTCTTTTTATTAACAAGCTGTTGGCTAAATAAATTTCCATTGTCGTATGACTTATGACAGTCAAATATTTATGATGCAGACATAGGGCAGTTCCTTTTAAAGTCTGTGTAAGAAACATCTGGCCAAATAACTGAACATCTTTTCTGACGGGGAGTTTGTCGGATTAATGGTCAAGGATTCTGACTAATTGCAGGTGCTAACTCTTCTTGAGTGCTAAATGTGAACCTGTTCACCTCTGTAGCACCTCCATAAATTAGTTGCATGGATGATGTTATGATAGGTGAGTGTTTGAAGGTTCCTGCAGCTCCCTTTTATTTCGCGCATCTGGGCACATCATGCACACAAGGGGATGCCAGCGCTGTTATTCAGCTGTAATCTGGTGGCCCTACGCATGCACTAAATCAGTTCCTTAGGCTGTACTTAAAAATCCTTCTTCTACTTATTGCTCTGTATTAGACAATGTAATCAACTGTTTGTCAGCATTTGTTAGTTCTTCAGAATTTCAGTGATTCTGTTCTGAGATGTCTTTAATGCCTTCCAGCACTTAGAGCCTAAACAAAGGCAAAAGAGTTTGCACTGACAATTGAAGGTCTGGATTGTTGCTTTTCTTATTTTAGATGGATTTAATACCACTGCAGGGAAGTGAGCTCAGGGAAGAAGTGCTCTGCAAATCACAGTCCATTGTCTGACAATGAAATTTGGAGAGTGGGCCTCAAATACTCCTTCCAAGATCAGTCTTACTCCTCTAAACTGTCCTGATAGCTGTGCTAAGCTGTGCTTTTGCCTTCAAGGTTCTAAATATGCTTCCAGAGTGAAAGTCCCTCCTCTCTGCAGTCCCTACGGGCCAGTTTAGGCCAGGGACTTCTAACAAGCGTGCAGGTTTGCTGCACAGAGAACCTACATATGCAGTGAGTGTCGTCGTACAGAGAGAGCTGAGGGTCACCCTGCACTTGCAATGTAGGCTCTGTGCACCTGCCTAGCAACAGGTCTTCTGGCTGTAGGGATCTTCAGAGGTGGAGCCCCAGAATATAGGGTTGTGAAGACTGCACTACTTGAGTCCTCAGGATGGAGAGAGAGTAGGGCAGGACCTCTTACTGACAGCTTTCTTCAGGGACAAAGTAGCAGGAAGGCAGTCCTGTAAAAATATTCGACTTGAATATTATAATACAGATATGCCAGAGAGATAAAAGTGAAACAAAAAAAATCTAGAAAGGACAGCCCATGGGCAAGTGGCTTACTGGTAAGGGAACCACTCAATGGGATGTTTGGTGAGATAAAAGTAGTGGCCCTTATCATCAGTTTAGGATTATAATAAATAAGTTGTTGACCTAAAAATCAACATGGTGAAACTTTCAATTAATTATACAGTGGCTGCTGAAATCCATAAAAACTTCCTCTGTCGTGAAACGTGGTATGGGGTAGGGACTGAGAATTGGGTACTTCTTAGTATCTTTGTGCACATCTCCTTTCCCTTTTGCCCTTGGGAATGCAGACCTTACTGTACTTGATAATACTTAAAAAAAAATC
The DNA here is from genome assembly GCA_024605025.1 of Megaceryle maxima. Lineage (NCBI taxonomy): Eukaryota > Metazoa > Chordata > Aves > Coraciiformes > Cerylidae > Megaceryle > Megaceryle maxima. Next base: position 1,952 of record JANHGN010000338.1, read on the forward strand.
CAAGACACAGAATAATGATTTGTTTCTGCAGCTCAAACAAAAGAAATCAAGATTCTTAGCAGCTGTGTAACTGTGATAAATTGTGAAAAGCAAACTTGGGTCCTAATTTTGAAAAGCCAATGTATTGCTGTGATGTTTTCAGCTCATGGCTGTCCAGGTGCTCTGGAAAAGCAGCAGCTGAGGTGCTTCATAGCCTGCTTCTTTCCCAGGAGGTGCTTTATGATTTAAAACACGACTTTGGAGAAAAGCAGAGCTCTCTAATTCAGCAACAGGCATTTACGTTAACTTGACACCAAGAAATAAAACCAATTGAAAAGCATCACTGCAAAGCTAGAGAAGAATAGGCTTAACTAATAAAAGCTGCTGAAGGGGGGGGGGGGGAAGGAAAGAAAAAATTATAAAACCCCTACATACTACCAGAGTTTAACTCTACTTCAGAACATAAAAAGCATACATACAGTTTTATGCATTTAAAAGTAAAATGTTATTTGGTGGTTTGGTTTTGATTTTGGGGGGGTTTAAGGCAGGTTTTTATAATATGCATTGCTTGTATGCCTAGAATAATCTCTCAAAGGAAAAAGCAGCATCCATGTGCTATGTGGGCATTTTAAGCAAAGAGCTGGCTGTCACCACATGAAATCCTTTTGCTTTTTTTGGATGGAGAAGAAATGCTTCCAAACTCAGTGCAGTGCAAACGCAAGAGGAGGACCAGACTGTACAGCCTTATCCTTGTGACTCTCTGTGCCGTGTGCTTTTAGGAGAATGTGGCATGGCTAGTGGGTAGCTCCCCCTTCCCCCCCCAATCAGATTATCTAACAGTTAATCTGTTTTGTTGATGTGCTGAGCGACAGCAGCTCATTCAGGAACAGACTCGGGGCAGGAGGGGGGAGCACTCTGGAGGGCAAGCTGTTTCAACCAAACATTTTCCTTTTACTGATTCGTAGGATTAAATTTCAGGCTGTTGCCTATGGAACTTGGCATTAACAGCCAACACGTTCATCACGTTAGCTTTTCTCCTCAACTTCCCTTATGGAAAAAAATAGAGCTGTAGTTTATCATCATCAGTCTCCCTTGACCCAGCTGTGATTACCTTTTTTCATCACTTTTTAATACTGACCCAAACCTGGGTGGTTAAATTGACAATCCCCTCACCTACCTTTTTCCTTTGTGTCTGTGTGTGTTTCTTTTCAGCGTATACAGAACAGTTCTGAAATGAGCTGGAATTGATCTCTGCTGCTCTTAACCCGCTTCCTTTCTAGGCAGATAATTTGTATTTCCCAGCACGTGTGCGTGTGTCACCATCCACATTGAAGCTATGTACGGAGCCTATTTCATCCTCACCTAGAGGAAAGGTGGGAATACGTGTCTTGTTTTGTCAACAATTATTGCATTGTCTTTCTCTCATTTCAGTTAAATCCATTAGTCTGTAGATCTTGATGATGACTCCTAAACACCAGTTTATATAGTGCTTGGTAGTGTCTATAATGTCTGAATGGTGAAGCCACATATAGTCAGCTTTCTCGCTTTTCATCACATAAAAGGGGGGCAGGGAAGACCTAAGTCTAATTAGAGTGAATGAATCTGTGCCTTGTACGTGCTGCTCAGAGGCTTTGCTGTCTCTTATCCATATTACTGTCGCAGCTGAGGAGCACATCACAAGGGCACCCTGGTGTGGACCCCGAGTGCTTTATCTGTATAGATTACTGCAGTGTGTTCGTGCAGGGTGAGTCCAGACTCTGCAGCTTCAGCTTTCACAAAGCCTCTTCTGAAGGAGAAAACAAATTACATTAGCACATATGTATCAACTGCCAGGAGGTAAAAGCCTAATGAAATTAAGATGGGGTGCAGTTCTCACAGGTTGCAGCAAGTGCTGTGGGGAAGCTGAGAGATAATCAGAGCCTGCTTATAGGCACTAAACCAGCAGATACCCTGCCTCGTCCAGAACTGCATTTCACTTCAGTCTGGGTAAACAGTGTAAGAACATATTTTGACATCACAGTGACAAGATTTCAGCCAGTACAGACAGGACTGAACTAATGACAGCACAGAGGACAAGCCAAAAGCTAGACAGTCTTGCCAGGATAACAGGAAACCTTGGTGTGGAGTCACAGGGTCATAGCTATGTATTTTATTTCAGAATGCTGTGTTTGCTTAGCTGGACTTGCTAAACTTGTCCTAAGCACTATAGGGAAGTGTGCTGTCTCATCATATGCCTGTGTTACTTGTATCTGGATATTTCTGTCCATGCAGAGTGTATAAATTTTATGATACTTCTCACTGGGGTGTTCAGAAGATGCTGAAGGCAATAGATTGAGATGCTGGGGGCTGTGAATAAGCTACAAGCCACCATAGTCCAGTCCCCTTGGGCTACTGGATCAATACAGGTAGAGTTTTAGCTTCTACACAAATAGTTAGAAGGGTCACAAATAAACCTGTGCTGTCTGTGATCAGATATGGTGGTCTGCCATCTCCTTCTACCGTTCCATTTCCAAAGGATGACAAACAGTAGTGGCTGCAGCAGCCCAGGTTCTTGAATCTTCTATTTTTCCTCTCTGAGCTTGCTTCCTTCCCATGTTATTTTTCAGGTCTGCCCTATATATGACTCTTGGACTCCTGCCTCAACCCTTAGCCCCACTGTAAATGTAACCCTTTCACTGTTCTTTGATTCTTATAGTCAATCAGTCTAAGCATCTGTCATTCTGAATGGTTTGACGTGGAGAGACACCTTGTACAGTGCCACATGGTATCCAGCCGCAGCCCTCAATCCCTCCAATTCAGCTGCTCTGAAAACCCCACTGAAACAAAGCACCGTTTGGCCTTATGTGGTTCTGGCATCAGTATTATTTCATCTTGAAGCCCATTGTCAGTCTACCTTGGCAGGACTACAAAGGTCTTCTTTCTTTACAGTACCAGATTTCTGCCTCTTTTGGGTCAGGTTCTCCAGTCGCTTCTAATAAGACTTGTGTCACTCCAATAAAACCAGTAAGGTTTTGCCAGCAGAGTGTTTGGCTAATATTGAATGCCAAACAAAGACATTGTGAAGATCAACGAGCTGCGTGTCGTGAGTATGTAAATACTTATTATTGCTCAAGTAACAGTTTCTTTTAAGTGGTGACTTTTGACAGCTACAGTTCAATTTTACCAACTGTTTCTTTCTAAAAAAAATGAAAAAAATAATGAGAACGGAAATGATGCTTTTTAATGTTAACAAGTTGGTTTTAGGGAGTTAATGAATGAAGCAACTACTGAGAGATGTAAAAAGCATTGTATTAATGACTAGAAAAGAGTCATGTATAATTCAAAACCAAATCCCCCAGGAAAAGTTTGCATAATATACATGAACTGTTGAGCAGTTTAATAAAAAGGAAACTGAAAAGCGTGGCATTTGCAGTAATCCAGACGTTTTGTTCATGCATCCAGGTATTTGCAGCTGAGCAAAACCCACTGTATTTAATGCTGAAGTGTATCTGAGAGAGAAACAAGACAGGGAATTGATAATACCACAGTGGTTAAGCACGTTAGAGTAGGACGGCAGTCCTCTGTTCCTAAAATGCCAAGAAAATTTTCTCAAACCTCTGAAACCTTTTGGGATTTGCCTTCCCAGTCAGGAGTGGTGATACAAGAATTTCTAAACTGAACATCTGAACTCGCTACGCTCCAGCAGTCTTATGTGTTAGTAGCTACAGAAGCCATTACCAATATACAACCTGGCAGCATTTGGCTTGTTTTCAACCAGCACTGCCTGGTACCATGTAGTAGCCATGCAAGAGTTTCAGTTTTCTGTCATAGCTTCTTCCCAGGATCTTGATGAAATGAAGAACTCTAAAAACTTTACATTGTAATCAGAGCTCCATGGAACCAAACTTTGCTCTATCTTAAGGAGTTATGTCATTGATCCATGGAAGTCCTTTTGCATCATTTGGTCCAGATGTTACTTTTTTCACAGCTAAATCTGAAATGGGAGATTCCCAGCAGAAGCCACTGAGATTGATCTTCAGTGTGATAGCTGAACAGTGGGTTTTTTTAAGAGTCTTACTGCCCTTCAGCACAGAATCATAGAGTTGTTTGGGTTGAAAGGGACCTTTAAAGGTCATCTAGTCCAACCCCCCTGCAGGAAGCAGGCACATCTTTAATTAAATCAGGTTGCTCAAGCCCTATCAAGCCTGACCTTGAGTATCTCCAGGGATGGGGCCTCCACCACCTCCCTGGGCAACCTGTTCCAGTGCTCCAGTAACTTTTTTGCATTTTTGGTAGCACTATCCATCAGGCTTTATGCAGTAGCTGCCACCAGCAAAAACAAGCTACAGCTTCCAGTCAGAAGCAGGACTCCCTGCCTTGTGATGACCGCCCTGCCTGCTTTCTTTGGGACTAGGTGAAAGTCAGCTTTTTGTTTGTTTGTTTGTCTTTTTGTGCTCTGCTTTGTACTGTGATCTGCCTGATGTAGGAGAACTGATTTAGAAGCTGCTCACAATATTTCCGACTAGAATAAAGCCTGAAGAGATCAGACTGGAGAGAACCTTACATTTTTGCATGTGTTTCTTCTGAGTATTTGAACACAGCCACGCACATGGGGGATGAAAATAAATGGACTGACATAGATTTCAAAGGTCTAGGTCAGCGTGGCTCACTGTGGCAATTGCCCAGTGGCCTCCCTTTTGGATCCTTGACAAAGAATGTTTTTTTAACAACGTGCACTTCTGCTAGGACCTCTGCTTGTGGATATAAAAAAAGTATTCAGTTCTTGGTCTTTCTCTCACTTCTTGTAAACAAATAGGTGTTGACTGGTGTGGGCATGATTCTCTGAGGGCTTTCTCCAACCGCTTTTCAAATAACTCTGTACTGAGATGAACAGCTTTGTGGTTCGGGGCAGCCTTCGGTGTGTGGAGATCAAGTTCCTTGGTCTCCCACAGATATTGTTTAATGATAGTGGGAGGATTGCTTTGGAGGGCATTCATCCTTTAGTATTGATTTATTTAATCTTATTTTTTTAAACCAAAGTTACCTAAAAGTGAGGCCACTAATCTGAACGAGTCAGGTGGGCTCCATTTATTGCTGAAGAGGAGAGCAAGACTTCTGCAGAGGATGAATCATCTTTTTTGACTGTAGAAAAAGCCTTGAGGTAGCTGACTTGTTACCAAGTTGAGGTGACCTTAATTCCATGTTATGATTTTAAATTGGATTGCTTATTGATTTTGATGGGAATGCACCTGAACACCCTTTGATTTCCTTTCCTGGGCACTGGCTCATCCAACCCGAGGCATCCCGTGTTTAAAGTATTAGGTTTAACTTTTCTGTGTTGTTTTTTCTTTTTTGCTCTAAAATTCAGATTGCCATATTCAGGGCTTGAGATGAAACAACTGATCTATGGAAGTGTCTCAAGCAGAACACATTGGTTTTTATGGGGTTGGTTTCTGTTTGGTTTTTTTTGGCAAGTATATTTCCAGTAAATACTTTTAGGAACTACCATGATGCGTGTTAAGGGCTACAAACCAGTAACTGAGAGAAAAATGTAAAAAATAGCATTTAAAGGGACCTCAAAATGTCATTTAGGCCATCTCTCTACACTTCATGGTAGAAGCAACTGTTCTTACAGGGTACAAAGGTTCGGTCTGCATCTTTATTAACCCAAATGCACATACTCACTGGTGTCCTTTCAGCACTGGCTTTAATGCTCTTCACAATGCACCATTTATTAATCTAGGTGCATTTTACTGTATTTTCTTGCATTTTACTTTATTTTCTTCAAATGCTGTCTGAATTGGCTGCGCCATACGTGTGAGTCTCCCATCTTCTCTTAGTAACCAGACAGTGGTTGACAGAACAAGCGGTAGTCCTTCTACAGGGAGGCAAGAAGGTGTAAAAGTATTCACTAGCAAACCTGAAATCTTTGTTGATATACTTTGTTGGCTCTTTGTTGATATACTCTGTTGTCATCTCAGTGCTGTGTTTAATGAATATTAAAAAAATTACCACCACAACTATGGATAAGAAAAAAAATTAATTCAATCTGAGGTCTTTTTTATTCTTTCTCTTTTGGCTTCTGGAAGTGGATGTCCAGGTTTAAGTGTCTAGAGTATATTTTTGGTGTAGAAGGCTTGTATATGTTGATTTTTTAATGAACCAACCTTTCAGGGTACCAGGCTTGCCTTCTGGGGACATTTTTTGTAATTGGAGTGTCATATGAGTGTGTTTCTTTTTTGACTAATTTCCATTAAAATCTTTGGTATTTCCATCTTTTATTTCTGAAGTTCCTTCATTTCATGTCATAAATAACACTGAACTTGCTGAACTGCTGCCCATGAATTGTTTCAAGACTGAGTGAACAGAAACAAAAAGGGAAATTGTGAGAGGATTTATTCAAACTTGACGTGAACTGGAGCAAGTGGCACTTTGAGGTACTGCCCTAAATACCAAGAACCCCAAAACATCTACAAGAATTATGGAATTGATGTGTTACTTGAAAACCCTCCTGTACCAAAGCAAAATCAGAAAAATTAGCAGGAAAGACCAAAAGCTAACGGTGCTGCTGCCTCAGGACACAGAGATTTAAACACCCGAGCGCACAGAGAGCACCCTTATAGTTATTAAATGTATATGTAATACATTAACTTTGCATTAAAAAAATCCTTGTATTCTCAGAATTATCATCCTTTATGAGTGTGGGCTCTTGGGAAATTGGTTGTACTTTCCATGAGCTTTGGCACCTCACACAGGTGGCTGGAAAGGGACCACACACTCCTTGGGTTCCGCTGCCCTTGCCTTGCGTTGCTGCTTGCACCAGTGGTGCCCAGTCAGTTCTGCCTATGTGGCAGCCACTCACTCCTCCCATGCCTTGTGTGGGCACAGAATGATGCCATAACAGCCACAGAACCATATTTTTGAGCCTTTTACATTAACTGTTAGAATAATGATGATTTTTTGGCAGAGGATTATTGCAGACTTTGTTTTACATTTCCAAATCAAGTATGGAGGGAGCATCTATCTTCTCTGAGAATCTTGTATTTCTTCAAGTACTACATGAGGACTAGGTGTTTTCCTCCATGTGGTAGTGACTCTTCTCACAAGACCAGGCTAATCCTTAGGTAGTAGACAAGAGTGAAACAGTAATTGCCTCATTAATCCAGAGTGCCTCTGCCTGGGGCAGGAAATACCATTTTATTTCTTGATTTTGTCTCTAGCCTTTGCTTAGTAAATGTCTTGAGAGCCTCTGAATACAGGTAATTCCAGGAGAAATGGACTAAGTGTTTGCAGAGAAAAATGTCTGTAATACAAACTGTTGGCTGGTATTTTCACCAAAGGAGATTACTCTTGGCTGCCTTCATGTTACAAATAGGGGTTTTAAGAAACGCAAGGTTTTCTTTGCCCAGTGTAGCATATATCAACAGAAATATGGTGTTATGTGTATGTCCTGCATATCCTAGTGTGGTCGGAGATATCTCAGCTTGATTTGAATCGTATGTTTTCTTAAGTCTGCATTTCCAGTGAGAATACTTAAAAGGCTAAGAAGCATTGCATGTAAGCGTAAAGAAGATTAATTTCTCTGTATCATTCAATTATGAAGCATACAGCTCTGGAGGATTTGGTAATGGGGACATAAAAATGATGGTATCTTTAAAGAAATATAAAGATGTTGTATCTGAAAAGCACATCAGAGCTATAGCCCTTTTCTTCTCCTCATGCCCACATGCTTTTGACAGCAGGAAAAGGATGCACTGAGCAGATGAAGAAGGACTTCTTTGTATGCAGGGGGAACATTCTTCAATAATTATAACTCCTTTTAAGTAATTCTTTGGAAATAACATCTCTGAAATGAGATTGTGGAGTTGCTTTAGCTGGGGCATATAACTGGCAGTGATTAATTCAGGTGCTGTTAAAAATGGCTTTTTTTGAAGTCTGCAATTCTACTTTGCTGACAATGGCAACCCATAAAATGCTGGGAAGTACTGTAGCATTTTACAAAACTGTTTTGCTCTTACACCTGCCAGGACATTTGGGGCCCTGTTCCCTTTCTCCAGGATGTCAGTAACTTCCATATATAAGCAATAGGAATTGCTCATATCCTGTGCTAGGAAAATAAAGCCTGTGAGCCCGTCTATTAAAACCTGTTGTCTAAAAACCAGTGTATAAATAAAAATACCCAGCTTTTTCAGTGGTGGTAGATGCTTTTCCTTCTCTTTAGTAGCCCATCTACAGTTGGCTTTCATACTAAAGGTCCAGTTCTGCATTGCTTTAAGCCAATGGGACATTTAACTTTAATTTCATTGTGGGGAGAACTGGCCTTACAGCGAAAGGATGTGTGGGACTTCTGCCTGGAAGAACATACCTTTCCTTCCTGCTTATAAGGTGGGAAAATAAGGTTCATGAGACATGTAATTTTCATAGATTATAAATGCACTTTTGAGGTGTTTATATTACCATCTTAGCAAGGTGTGCACTGTAAAGATTTTTCAAAGAAGCTGCTTTTCAAAACTTTATGTAGATTTAATGATCATAACGTCCCAGGGCATAATTATTTCTCTGTATTCCATTAGAAGGTATTCCAGTGACTTTCTCCCTGTGAAATCAGGAGAGATAAACAGTGTGCCTCTATAGAAGTAAAAATATTTTTCTTCAAGACATTTAGACTTTCACAGGCTGTTGAGGGTTGTTTTTCTTTTTTTTTTTATTTTTTTTTCTCCTGCTGTGAGAAGGCCTGCATATTCAAAACATTTTCAGGCTTGATGTGTAGTTTTAGCTAAGGGTGGGTGTATCTTTGCAGAGCTTGAGGTTTGGTTAACACTGCCAACTATTTCTGGGTTCACACGGTTCATTCGTCTAGTTGAAGCCTGAAAAAACACTTCTCCTGTGTTTCATTTGTGGAGTTTTTCCTCTTTCCAGTTTGTTTTAGTTTGTTCTCTTTCTTGTTTTGAGTTAGAATTTCTGCCCTGTGCCTGACTTGGAACATCACCTTATGAATGATCGTGTGTGGTTTGTAATGTGCAGCTTGTGGTGCCTCTCTAGTCTCACCCCTGGAGCCAAGGATGACTGGATCAATAACAAATATTAAGGAATTCTTTAGAGAGACTGTCACATGTGAACAGCAGCGTCTGGAGATCTTGAATTGACTATCAAATAATCTCATTTCAGCACTCAGGTTACCTGAAGCCCAAATGCAAATGGGAGTTAGAGTTGCCATGGCAGGTATTGGTGACAGTAGGAATAAACAGACACACATACACGTCCTTGCTGAACGCTCGTTTGGACTTCTGTCTGTGTGGAAAGAATCCCAGCAGAGTTCATATTTTGTTCAACTTTGTTCTCTTGCTAGCTGAGCGCATTGGAAAATAGACCAGGTAAATTTACCACCCCTAAGTTTCAAAGCTTCTGAGAAGCTGAGGTGCACAACTGAAAAATCACAGACTGATTTTTACATTTTCCTAACCTGGTCTGTTTACTGCAGATGAGTTTCAGTCAGTTTCTCCTGTGCTGCTTGAAAGGGTTGTTCAAATTACATGCACCCCCCAAAAAATACTTTTTTCCCATCTAATCACCCTCATAGTTTAAAAATTTGTGATTTATTTGTGACTTATTTCTGATTTGAAAAGACCACGTTAAAAACTTCAGCTATTGATTCTAGCTATGTCTTTTTCCAGGTAGACAAAGGCATTCTTACTAACCATTCTTTTCTCTCGTTCAGAGCATGTGTACATATAGAGGAAGGGGGGGGGGGGTGTATGTATATAAAATCAAGTCACCTCCTGGTCCTGTTTTCAATAACCCAAGCTCCTGGCATTCTTCAGGTCTCCCCGAAACGCTTTCTCTGCAGCCACGAGCAGTTGTGTTATGCAGTTGCATTACGCTGCCCTTCCTCTCAGTTGCTCTTTGCTTCTTCTGTTTCCTGTTTATAAATCCCATATACATACTTTCTTTCTGCCAGAAGGTTACTGTCAAACTCCATCCTGGCGTGGCAGCTTTTTGTTTGGTTGGCTATCCTGACAGAACTGCTTTCCAGGTTTCAGTTTCTTTATATTTTCTTCTTTTTTTCTTTTTTCCACTTTTCTTCCTACCCGTCCCCCGTGTACCCCCCAGTTTGTTTGCCCAGCCTGGCTTCCCAGTTCCTAGAAACACTACCTTGCTTGTAGGTGTGCAGAAAAAACTGTATGGGAAATGAAAATCACCTCAGGGGTCCAGGTAATCCCTGGCAACCTTCCCCTGCCATTCAGTCTGCTTTGTTAGGCCATTTCATCTAAGAAACAGGCTCTATTGTGGTGTGCACAGTTGGGCTGGGTTTTCCTCAGGAACATTAATTCCAAGGTACATGTCGAGGAGTTACAGAAAGTAAATGTAAGAACTAATGTATCAGAAGATAGTCTTTGTTCTGCATTGAGTCATTAGTGAGTTGGATTGCTCTGTCCTGGTCTTTAGTGGAGCCAGAACGTGGGACTTGCAGACCAGAGCACGGTTGAGTCAGGGAAACCAGAGCTGCATTCCCAGCTCTGCTCTTGATTTTCTCTGTGGCTCAAACACCTTGCCCCGCTCTCAGCTGATAATATTTACCCACCACATTGCAGCCACTGGGAAGGGAAGATGATGGTGTTAGAGCTGCAGAGAATCCCATCTAATGTTCTGGTGGGATCAGGAGCAGTCATTTCTAGACAGAGTCAAACGCAGAAGAGCAGAATCTGTGGTGCTAGCCAGGTTAGCTTAGCTTGCTGGTACTGCTGAAGACTGACAGAGCGCGAGCTCAGTGGCTGTGATGGTAAAGAGAGAATTTTAGCTGCTTCCACACATTCTTTTGCTAAGTGTGTCAGGGCTCAGGTTGGTTATTTACTTAGGCTGAACAGTAGCAGACAAGGTTAAATCATCCTTAGCCTAGACTACAAAGCTGACAGCTGAATCAGTCAGTCAGAGGAACATTAGCTCATGCCAAGATAGCTCACTTGGGGAAAAAAACAAACAAACAAAACAAAACTCCAGGAGTCTATTTAAGCAAACCCTCTGCCATCCCCAAACCAGCATTTTTAGGTGGCTTGTTCTCAGTTTTGTTTTCAGTTATGTCTCTATCCCTGTTATTCTGTCTTTTTTTTAATCATATAAACCAAACAGTTACTAAATTTTGTCTTTAGAAAAATCCTGACACTGTAGTTAAAAAGGACTTTGTTGCTTGCAGACTTTTTCCATGATGTACAGAGAGATGCCAGGAATTTTATTTTACTCTAAAAATTCTCACATTCTCTGAAGTTGGTGTTCTTAAAACTATTTTAACCCACTTTGCATTGGTGTAGCTAATATAACTATATCAGTTTGAAATTCAATTTTTAGTTAAGCTTATATCTGTTCAGAATGTAGGAAAGACTTAGCATTTATCTTCTGCTTGATTTTATTTTTTAAAATTATTTTTATTACACATTTTAGGTGTTTGTTTACTCTAAAGGACAGCTGGAGAATTGCAACACTAACAGTATTAGAGACTAATGAAATAAAACTTGATTTCTTGAGAAAGCAGGTGAATTTTATTGTAAGAATAATATGGTTTTGCCCTGATTTTTGTCTGATTTCCACTAGTTTTACCTTTTTGATTTCAGAAATAGGTTCCCAGTTATAAGTGGCTTTTAAGTACACTACCTGCAAATGAAGGGTAAAGATTCAGCAGCTCTGTCCCATCCTCAGGATGGAAGGTTTCTCTTTTTCTTGAGCAAACAAGGTCTCGCCAGCAAAAATAAGACCGACTTTATTATTCCCATCTATATCTGAGGTCAAACAAAGAAAGACATGCCCCCTTATTTTGTGGTATTTGCTTGATTTTTATTTCTTTATTTAATTCAGGAAGTCACCGGCAGTTGGGTTTTTAATAACTCAAAAACAGAACGTGCAAAAATGTGCCATCAGTCATCCCTGTGACACTAACATGAGATGGCAAAGAATAAGATTCGGGCTTGTGGCTACAGTTTACACTGAGCATAATGACCAAAGCCTTTTTTTTGTCCTGGGAAAGTCTTTCAGATGGCAGCAACCAGAAAACAAGTGTAGGCAAATGTGCCACTATTAATCCAACTTACTTTTCCATATAGGGGATAGATATGTTCAAAGGTATGGAATGGCTTCTATATGAGGAGTGGTTGAGTAAGACAGGGATCATTCAGCTTGGAAAAGAAATTACTTAAGAGCAAGTGTTGTAGAGGTCTACAAAACTCCCATAAAAATCTGATGGCACTGAGGGATATTCAGCAGTTTTGGAGGGTTTGGCAATATGTCGGTGATCTTCAGCCTTGGATTTGGCTCGTTTCATTACGCTGATGTGTCCCTGGCCCTCTGCCTGAGATTTGACTTATTTGTCCTTTTGTTTTCACTATTTATTTTCATGGTTTTCTTGCTTTTGCTCCATTTTAATTGATTGTTCTTATTGGTGATTTCTTAATCCCGTCCCCCTGCGCAGAGTCATAAAAGCAGTTTGTGTTTTTGCACCTCTGGGGACATTTTATCTGAGCGAGGAAAGAGGAAATCCCCTGAAGTCATCTTACAAAATTCCCGGATTGCTGCTCCAAACCTGTTTCTTGCCCAGCAAATTCAGGGTCACTTGAACTGGAACGTGCCCAGCAGCATTGCTTAAAACCACACCAGATGTGCTGTTTTCTAGCTCTTTACTCTTTCAGTCATCTGTGCTTTTTAAACCACAAACTGCTCCGGCCCACGCGGAGCCACCGGGGTTGCAGTGTGTGGCTAAAACCAGAGCTGTCTTAATCTCTTGGTTTGGGGATTTTCTGTGTTGGATTTAGAGGCAAAGGTGTCTGAGGGCTGCTTCTGTCAGGTTTCATCTTCTCTGGAGGAAAACGGGTGCCCTGTAAGGCTGCTCTGATGAGCAGGTTTGATGGTGCTGGAGGAGGATGAGCATAGTTGTGCCCCTCCAAGCAGCAGAAAGTTGTCACCACGTCCCCTTTCCTGCAGCATCCAGCCCCTGCCACCCAGTCCTTGGATCAGTGTGAAAGCAGGGGACAGGGGGCTGTGGGGAAGCTAATGGAGGCTGCTTTGGGCCATCCTGTGTAATAATTTGGGTGCTGGGGTGGCAGACCTTCAGCAGGAGCTATGCTTACTGGTGGATAACCTAATGTATCTAGGAGGTGCTGGGAGAGATGGGAAGGACTCGGGAGAAGACAGCCAGAGTTGTAGATGAAGCCTCATGGATTTAAGAGGTATTTTCAGCTATGTTAAAAGTGTTTGAAACGTCATTTTAGAACTCGGGTATTTTAGGTGAAATGACATTTTTGCATACGTGTCTTTCTTTCTCTCCCTTCCTTTTTTTTCCTGTTTTTAATGGCTTAGGAAGTTTCTAATGATGCTTTACTCTCCCGGGTCAAACACTGTTTATTTTGCATATGGCACTAGTATTTTTTTTAACATTTTCTCTGGCATTATGAATAAACGGGCAGGATTTGTCACTACATCAAAAAAATCACTGATTCTCTTTCTAAATTTAGATTAAAGGCTGTAATTAATCTGCATAATAATGGCTACCATTTTTCTGTGTATAATCTCATGCTTACTTCCTAATTTTCTCTATGTTTTCAATATTCTTTGTTCAAAAAGTTTGCAAAACATGAAGAACACATCAGACTATTAGCAGGACATCATTCCATATAGGTTAGTTAATTAAGCAGAGAACAGCTTCAGTTACTTCCAGTGTTGTTGATTAGTTTCCCTTGTTGTATCTGAGTATTCCATGCCTCTTTGCGCACCTGTAGGTTGCATTTCTACAGAGCATGTCCACATGTTGTCAAGGTATGTGATTAAAGTTTGGAAGGAGGAATTGCAGGTCCCTGCTACAGTTAGCTGTGCTAGAGGTAGCTGGCCTGGTGTTTGCAGTGGAGTCATAGAATCACGGAACCATATAGGTTCGAAAAGACATTTAAAATAATTTAAAGTCCATTAAAAGACATTTAAAATCCAACCATTCACCCAGCACTGTCCAGTCTACCACTAAACCATGTCACTAAGCACCACATCTACATGTCTTTTAAAATCTCCAGGGATGGTGATTCCACCACTTCCCTGGGCAGCCTGTTCCAGTGCTTGATAAATCCTTTCAGTGAAGACACTTTTCCCAATATCTGATCTAAACATCCCCTGTTGCAACTTGAGGACATTTCCTCCCATTCTGGAGTTCTCAGCACAGGAAAGACATGGAGCTGTTGGAGCAGGTCCAGAGCAGGGCCACAGAAATGACCAGGGGGCTGGAACACCTCTGCTGTGAGGAAAGTCAGAGAGAATTGGGGTTGTTGAGCCTGGAGAAGATAAGGCTTTGGAGAGACTTTATTGCAGCCTTTCAATGCTTAAAGAGGGTCTACCAGAAAGATGGGGACAGTGATTTTAGCAGGGCCTTTTGCAACAGGACAAAGAGATAATGGTTTTAAACTAAAAGTGTTTAAACTCAGACTTCAGGAAGAAATGTTTCACAATGAGGGTGGTGAAACCCTGGAACAGGTTACCCAGAGAGGGGATAGATGCCCCATCCCTGGAAACTTTCAAGGTGAGGTTGGACAGGGCTCTGAGCAACCTCACCTAGTTAAAGATGTCCCTGCTCAGTGCAGCGGGTGTTGGGATAGATGGCCTTTAAAGGTCCCTTCCAACCCATAGCACTCTATGATTCTATGATCAGCTGACTGGTTTTGTGCCATATTCTGTGCGAGCATCCTGATTCACCCACAGATGGGCTTATGTGGGCAGGGATCAAAGGGAGGAGGGTTTATAGCAGGGGTACAGGGAGAAACTCAGCATGTGTGTCCCCGTGGGGAGTGGACAATGACAGCATCTACCAGTTCTTGCCAAATTGCCCTACTAGCAGAGGGAAGGGCTTCTCAGGCAGGCAGGGCTCTGCTGAACCTGATCTGTTTCCAAGGAAGATGTGAGCAGCTCCAGCCATTCTGTTTAATCATCCTGCCCTTTGGAGGAGTATTGGTGCTGCTTTTGTGTCAGGGATGAGACTGGGATTTAGATGCCTTGCCATTATCTTTCAAGAAGCTTTATCAAGTTGTTCAACACACTTGCTCTAGTTTCCCTATTTGTAAATGAAAATATATAACTAGCTTGTTGTTTGCATTGTACTCTACCCTGACTACTTAAGAAGCTATTTAAGACCCGTTTTCTTTTTGGCACAGTTCCACTGAAGACAGCAAAGCTTCTGCTTTAGACGTTGAGTCTGTTTTGCCACAACTCTGAAAAGGTTGTGGTTTACTAATGAATTATCCCCATAGCATATTTGGCTATGAGTTGGAGCATGTCTTAGCTGTGAGGCCTGCATGAAGGAGTCTGTCTGGCCACCTTGTGCATGAAAAGAAGTCAACAAACCCTACAGTGCAAATTCCAGAACAGAGAACTTGTTACAAGTGGCATGTGCCATTAACAGTACATATTGTTTAGAAACTAAGGGCGATTTCTCATGAGATCTTCAGTACAAATGATTAGCAGTTATAATGAAGCACTATCCTGGTGAAAATAACAGTCTCAAAAATTTGTGCCTTGGATTGGGTTGGGGTCCGAGGAAACCTCTCGGAGAACTGCCTGTTTGCTGTAATTAAGTGTGAATAAGTAACACCATGATGGTTCATTAGCCTTGGTTAGTTCAGCAGACTGATGAGCTGACACTGTGGGAACCAAGCCCAGGAAAAATGCAGCTATCATGCTGAATTTGGTTTTCTGAGTTTTGTACCTCCTTAATTCTTTTTCCTTTGCTGCAGTTTCTGCATAAAATCAGAGGAAGTCAATATATTCTGAGCTTTTACAGCCTTGGCAAGATCAGCATTGATTATAAAAACATGAGCAGAAATTTCTTTGTCCCTAAACAGTAGTAAACAGTGGCTGAGATTGCTTTTCACAAGAAAGATCACAGCCAGAAGCATCTTGTCTCTCCTGGTCTCAGCATCAAAAGAAATGAACCGAGAACAGCTCTGCTGGAAGTTACTGCTGTTCACTTCGGGACCAAATAGAAAACTTGTGGATCCATTACTTAAATCCTGTAGCCATTCATTAACATCAGTAGGTCTTTTTTCTTTACAGGGCACTTAATTATCCTGCAAGATATTTCTGCTTCTGCAATGAAAAGTGTTCTGTGACAAAGAGATTGTCTTAAGGAAAAAAAAATTAAAATAGTTTGCATAAAAGTATTTCCTTCTTTTACAAATGGGAAAAGTGCTGTAGGGAAAAGGTGTCACTCCCCTCTCCATGGCTGCTTCATTTGCCTTTTAAGGAAACCTGATTTACAGTTAAATGTTTTGGAAGATGGGCAGGGGACCAAGGCAAGTGCTAACAGTGCCAAGGAGAAGCGGGAAATGAGGGAGAAGATAAGTTGAAGGAAATATCTCCTTTTAAACAGAGAAGAAAAACTAATTGAAAATGTGGGCGGGGGGGAGGTTAAAGCACCTACGTCATTGCAAAGCAAGGGCTGTAGAGTAAAAGAAAAACATATTATATATGGTGAAAACTCATGTTGTGATAACTTCAGTAGCTTGATATCCACAAAACCCAGGGCTATGTACTGCTATGTTGTCTTCGCTTCTGCATTTTTTTTCCCCACTCAGGCTGAGTGTCCTAGAAGGATGTTAGCTCTGCCTGCCCGAGTGTGTAGGGAGAGGGAATGGTCACCCTTCCGCTTTCTGTTCCCAGCTGGCAGCTCTCCTCCTCCACCCAGCAAGGTTCAAGGGTAGAGTGGGGCTGCTGCGTGGGGGGCACCTCAGGGCAGGAGGTGCCTGTGGGCCCCAAGTGGGTAGGCAAAGACTTCTGGAGCCTTCCTTCACTGTAGGGTGAAATCCTACCCAGAACTTCACCAATCCCTTGCCCTTGGTGACAGCTATCCCCTTCTGGGATGGACACTGAGAGATGAGGTGGGTGGGCCCATCTGCAGTACTCAGGTGGGATGTTCAGCATAGGGAATGATGCAGTGTACCTCTCCAGGCCAGCAATGCATCTCCTGTCTTGATGTTGCTTTGCTTTGCTTTGCACCTGTATTCATATCCCATGGTGGTAGCTTGATGCTCACATGTCTGGTGCTAAGCTCTGAGCCACCAGTCTACCCTCTTGCCTCCACGTTGGAAACACACCCTTCTGCCTTGAGCCAAGGCAACTGTTTGAGAAGCAAGTGGCATGAACTGTCTCAGCCCCAGTCCTTTCTTGTGCATTACCAGTCACAGAAACAGGTATGGTTTTCCCACTCCAGCTCAGAGAGGGACTTTCTGCCATTATCAGACCTCTGACTGTGGCCCCTTTGTTTCACTGTCACAACTTGACTTAATCTTTCTTCTCTCCAGGGGAGATAAAACTTTCAGTTCCTAGTTAACATAAAAGCAAGTCTATGGTTTGAGACCAAAGGCCCATCTGTCCCAGCATTGTGTTTCTCATAATGGCAAACAGCAGATGCTTGAGGAAGAGTATAAGCACATGGTGAACTTTTAGTTCTGCGTCCCCAGAATCGCTCTCCCAGCCTCCAGCAGTTTGTGGCCCCTGGTTGTCTTTTGCACTTGATGACTATCTGACGTTTGAACACCAAAATACTGTATTTTAATCCTCCATTTTCTCATGTAAGACCCTTTTTTTTAATTCTTATTCACTTTTTTTTTTTACTTGAGAGTTTTTGATGAGCAACATCACTGAATAATTTCGGACAACCTGATCTGTAGCTGCCTGTATCTGTTATGCAACCTCGTTAGAAATTGGTGTCCTTTCTAGTCCTCTGGCATTGAGACAGTTTATGCAAGAGATTATAGATGACAGTTTGTAGTCATTTCACCTATGATATATGATGTATTGTCAGTGTGTTACTGTTACTTACTATATACTGCTCTTCTCTTTGCCAGTTTTTTCTATAGTCTCATTTATTGATCTCAATTTGAGACCAATGCCATGAATGCCTTATAAAGGAGACTTCCTGCAGGGAACAGTCCTTTTACCCAGTTTGTTTTCTTACCAGTAATGCCTTCCAGTTGGCTATGTGTGTGTCTAGGACATTGTATAAACAATATTATGCTGCTTCTCCTCTGAAATGGGTGAATCTCAGAAATCAGCTTTTCTAAAATACTGCTTTGGTTTCCAAAGCAATTTTTGACTTCACAAAAAAATGTAATTTAATCCTATGCTTATTTTTAAAGGAGAAAACCAGGTAACAGCTGATAGTTCAATTTCTAATTACACCATACAGAACAG
Source organism: Megaceryle maxima (assembly GCA_024605025.1). Classification (NCBI taxonomy): domain Eukaryota; kingdom Metazoa; phylum Chordata; class Aves; order Coraciiformes; family Cerylidae; genus Megaceryle; species Megaceryle maxima. Next base: position 20,120 of record JANHGN010000338.1, read on the forward strand.
AAGAATTGAGATTGAAATCTCATTGGATGGGCTTAAAGTCTTGGAGCCCTTGTTGCAACTATGAAAATATTAGAACAATATACATGGCATTGAAATTCAATTGAACTGCCATCTGATTAACCTATCTACCATTGTCTGTGTAAGTTAAGCCAACACCATTATAAAGCAATAGTATTTCCAAACAGAAGAAGGTCTGTAGCAAAAAGTAGTGTCTTCTAACAGGCAAACAAACCATTCTTGGTTGTAGTTCAGGCAATTACAACTACAGCATCATCACCATGGATTCCTTTTCATTCTCTTCAGTACTAATTTTTCAGCTAAGCTGCAATTCTGGAGGGGGAGGAAAAAAAAAAAAGTATTCTTTAAAAAGTAATGTCTGTGCTTTGCCCCAGATTTGCTTTAAAATGTTACACATCACCCAAATCATACTGTAAAATCCATTTGCACAGGGGCAGGCAGCAGCAGGAGCTATGGCAGAACAGCACTCCCATGGTTGGCAGCACAGTAGGTCCTTGTGCAGAGCAAGTGCTGCTGAGCTCCCAGGAACCACTGCCACCAAATTGGCTCAATGCTGCCTGGGGTGGGCAGGACCCACAGACCACAGGCTGAGCCCAGGGAGGGTGCCCAAGACCTGGGCACGGGCAGGCTGTTGAATTGCTTAGATCTGTGTTTGTTTTGCTTTTTACCAATAGCTGCTAGTTACTGAAATTGATTCCTAAAACAAATTGTTTCTTTAGAAGTGAAGGAAGAGTTGCTTAGGTTCTTGCACCCTCCTGTGAGGTTTCTATACCTGGGTTCAGTGCCTGACTGACGCTGTTTTATCAGGGCAATTTCCAAGCTCTAAAGTAGTGTTTGAGGTTTCAGTTACAAAATCTGTAAAAAGAAATACTTTAGTGCTTGATCTTGATGTGCAGCATAAGAGAAATCCTTAATTACATCGTGATAGGATATCTTGGAGAAGACTCTGTATACCTCCCGAATTGGAATTACCTTCAAATAATTCAATTCATTATTTTTCTGACCCAATTCTGACAGTTGCCAAGTAAGAATTAAACTGTCTCTTCTGAGATGTGTCAGAAACATACTACTTCTTAGAGCCTCTATCAAAAACTGACAGAGCATTAAAGCAGCAGCCCACCACTGCTGGGCCTGACTGCTGATTAGGAGAACAGAGGACCATTCTCAGTGTCACCCCTGAAGCTCCCAGAGCAGAATCAAGAGATATCACAGGTTTGTCAGCACAGCCTGTGGCCGAGGTGGAGAATTTACCTACATCAGGACATAAAATCTGTTTGTTTCTACAAAAGTCACTGTTACAGAACTGAGATCTTTCTCTCTGAATACATCATTACATTTGAAAAATGTTACAATTTTGCATGAAAACATCCTGCCTGAAGTGTGTTTCTATAGCCAAGTACTGTCTGGAGGAGGAAGATTTGAAGTGGGTCTACCAGATCTTTTCCCAAAGTAGGCATTCTGCCCTTGAAATCATCTCTGACTTCATCGCTGCTTCGCAACTCTGTCATCTGCCTCCCCATGCTGGGGTCAGAGGGTGGCTGGCGCCTGCTGCAGACTCACTCTCCATCTGCCCTTGCTCTGCTGTTAGCAGTCCATTAGGAGATGGGAGTTCTTCTGCAGACTGGGGTGAGGAAGAGCCCAGGATGACCCACTCAGGAAGGCAGAGTGCTTGAGGAATTCAGTATATCAAGAACTATTAATTTCAGAGCAACTATTTATAAGCAGCTTGGTGCAGCTGTTGGGCCATCAATGGATACATGTTTGGCCCAGTGGCTGGGAAGCAAGCTGAGACTGTCCACAGCTCTCCAGCACAGCCCCTCTGGAGGCAGCAATATCTGGTCCTGTCCAGTGCCCACTGATAACTGTGCCAATGGCCCCCCCGCGTAATGCCATGGGATGCAGAGCCCAGAAGCGGAATAGCTGCCTGAAAACCAGCGGCACATTTTTTCTCCACCCAGCAATACTTGATTAGGCAAATAGGCTTCGGCAAGTTAAGTGGCTTAAATCAAACCAAATGCCTGTTAAGTTCTACTTTCCTTGCTTTGTTATTGTCTCATAAGGAGCGAGCACCGGTACGTTAGATGTTTCCTAAGCCAAAAAAAGGGGGGGAATAAATCCATTCAGTGCAGCCTGCATACCTTTGATTTATGAATCTCTGATTCATCCTGACAGCTACTTAAAAATTCATGTCAAAATCTGCATTAATCTTGGCCAGAAAAAGAAAAGAAAAACGTGTTAGGTAACAAGAGTGCCACAAAATGCAGTTACCGTTGTGGTTGTGTTTATTGAGAGGCATCGTTAGCATTTAACTCGCCAGAGAAGCCTCAGTACCTATTAGCAGATACTGTCTCTGTTTTGAGGTCTACTGAATAAATGTGTACTTGGGCGTAGAAATGTAGCTCCAACATTGATGTCTCATTACATCATTTCCCTTTTTAATGTGTATCACTTTTATTTATGTCAGAGCTTCTCGTGTCGTTAAATATTAAAACTGAGATAATACTAACATTTTGTTGTATAAGGGAGGAAAGGGAAATAAATTACTTGCTCTTTTGCTTTTTTTTTTCTTTTGTTTTCTTCCCAATATTGAGCATATTTGAGATTAAAAACTTAGCTTAATTACTTAATTGATCAAATACCATTGTCTATGGTGCCTTGGACTATCATAAACTATCATACACTCAGTAATTTTTTATTTTTTTTTTTTAAATTCTGAGTATTGTTTGTTACTGATTTGGTTGGTTGTTTCTTTTCTAAGCATGCTTCATTACAAATGGTAATGTTTTCCAAGAAAATAACCAGATACCTGAAATTTGACTATATTAAGGGTTTGAATAAATAAAAGCAGCTGCTTTCCTCTTCTTTGTGTCTTCTACATTGCATTTCTAAATGCAATTTTACTTAGCATATATCCATGGGAATTTACTTAGTATCCTGTGTTTTTTAAAGTACTTTAAAAGGCAGTAGGCTCAAGGTGGCAGTAGGTCATCCTGGCAGAGGGATGTAAGGAGGAGAGTGGCTCCACTCCTATTCAAAACCAGTTATGCTTCCACTGTGAACTGAAGCCAGAAAACTGCAGTGTAGCATAATCGGAAAGGGCAGGTGTTGAAGAACAAGAAAGAGATTAAATTTAGTCAGGAGATCACAGATTTTTTTTCTCCAATTTTTTTTTCATTACTTTAGTATTAAAGAAAAATAGGACATTACTGGGAGATGCTTGTTTTGTTATTACAAAAATATTAGCTGAATGTGGTTCTTTATTTGCAACATATTGTATCTGGCCTGTGCTCATTATTTACTGTTCTCCAGAAATATATTAAGCTATATTCTGCTGAATTAAACATAATTAAACATAATGTTACAGTTTTTAAAGAAATTTAAGATTCAGGATAATGAAAAGGTTAAGATGCTACCTATGATTTCTACTGAAACTGGTTTTGTCTTTATCTTCCATTTTTGTAGGCTTTCAGGTAACATCACTCACACACTGCCCCAGATTGCGCTGAAGATGATGTTAGAGGTCCATACTGGACAAGAGAGTGGGTCAGAATGGTGGCTTTTGAGAAGAGTTGATGAAATTAATTTAAGTATTTTTGGCTATGAGGTTTTTCACTATTGGTTGTTCTTGGCTATGTGTGAGATGGTCGAATTGGTTTTCTTTTAGAGTGATTCTTATTTTCTTTAAAGAAAGGGAAGAGAACAAAGGAAGGCATGTTGACAGCTAAGCACTGCTCCAGACAATTTGTCTTATTAACTTCAGGAAAATCAGTGCCATGGCACCAGTGCCCTTCTCAGGAACTTTGATACTTGGCAAATTCTCCCTAGAAGAATTGTAAGAAACAGGTGTCAGAACAGTTGCAAAGGTGGATTTGCCTCAGCTGCTGAAGGTGGGCTTTTACTAAACAAATAAAGAAAAATAACTGAAAGTCATTAATGCTTTAGGGGAGAATATCAGCAGGAAGGTTAAGTTTCCTATCATGAATATCTAAAACTTTTAACTTGGACAAACTGTTGATTTCCCTCTATTCTGACTGGCCTGTTCATAATCAGGTAAGTCTCACAAGAGGAAGAGTGTTGGTGTTTGCACTGCTACTCCAAGACTTGAGAGAGGAGGGGGTTCAGTTCCCAGTTTTGCAGCAGATTCCCTGTGTGAGTAGGAACAGTCTGCCACAGCCCTTTTGGTACCTCCAATTGATCCAGGCACCCAGCAGAATTTGATAAAGCTTTCACCACAGTATTTCCCATCGAATGCCACCCACCTGTCTGCCTTAGTATACCTGAAATCCTGCTGGACACCTCCTGGTCTTTAGCATCTAAGTACCTTTGAAAACCTGGTTTATACCTCCCAGAGGTTTTTGGTGAAGAAATGTCTGAGCTGGACCGTTAAGCACCAGGGCACAATGCTGCACTGGTGAAGCCTGGGTTGGATATTTCTAAGTGCCAGTTTGTGATCATTTCATATGCTGTTGTTTCTAGCACATTTCTGTATTAAAATGCATGCTGTTTGTCTTTAGCTGCATAGTTCAGTTCAGGATTTGACTATTGCAAAGCACAGCTTAGGTGTAAAAATTGCCTACGTACTTGGAAGTGAAAGAACATAATATCCCTGATACTGAAACATGAAGCAGTGATAGTGTATTTGTAAAGCCTGAAAAGGTATTTAACAAGCGTCCCAAGCCCAGATGATGTTAGAATATATTTGTCATGTACTTAGAGGACATAAATTTATGAAAGGAAAATTGTTTCAGCAGTGTTTGAGGCAAGAAAAATAAAACAGCATTGTACAGAAAAGAGAGCCGGTGCAGAGTCGAGGTTTGATAGATCAGTGCTCAATTCACAGGGTCATGGCTTCAGAAGGAATGACGACTGTAGAAGGTCTCTGCCCCATCCCAGTAGTGGACACCCCTTTTCTGCCTTGACTATGCTGACTCGTGTCATTGTGGGGCCACGCTGTCAACCATGTCATGCCTGATCTGGGTTGCAGGAGCAATTTGTTGTGGAATAAAAGTGTTCTTGACTTTAAACTTGCATCAGGTGGTAAACCTAGCTCTCAGTGGGGCTCCCAAACATCTGTGTGGGCTCAGGCTGTGGGGAGCCTCCGGTGGCATGGGGCAGCAGGTGAGCTGGGAGCATGTCAAGCTGCTCTTGTCCCTTCAGGCTTCTCCCATTACCAGCCCCAGGTGAGGGCAGCAATGCTTTGGCACATTCAGGTTGTGAACCCACATGGGGATCCGTGGTTGAAAGTATTTCCAGTCTGAATGCGGTATTGGAGGGGCTTCTCTGTCAGACTCATGGCCCTGCAAAGTGGGCTCTAATAAATGTATATGGAGTGCTGGAGGGAAGGATGCTGGCTGCAGCATGTCTCCCTTGCTGCAGTGCTTGCAGCACTATTGTCTAGATAAGCCTCAGTAGTGCTGGAAATCTGTGTTTCTGTCAAACCACGACACACGTTTTACATGTCTCACAGAGATTATAGAAACACTTCGTGTAACTGGTTCCAGTTTGAACCTTCATCAGATCCATCACTTACCTTTTGGTAAACAGGAGGGGAGAGCAGATAATGGGAGGGTTTTTTTGTTACTGTTTTGCCTTTTGGCAGTCACTGGTTTTACTTAAGATTTCTTACCTCTCTCTCCTGACAGGCCTAGAAGATGTTGTAGCAATAATGATTCCTGAACCCAAAGGAAAAGAGATAGTGAGCCTTCTGGAGAGGAACATAACTGTGATGATGTACATAACCATTGGGACACGCAACTTGCAGAAGTACGTCAGCCGGACCTCCGTGGTGTTCGTCTCCATCTCCTTCATTGTGCTGATGATCATCTCGCTGGCGTGGCTGGTCTTCTACTACATCCAGAGATTCCGCTACGCCAATGCCAGAGACAGAAATCAGGTGAGCAGTGCTGGAGTGGCTGTTTGTTTTTCAAAAAAAGTTGCCATGGGATTCAGCTTAGAAGTAAAAATGGAGAAAGTTGTGAATATATGGTAAAAAAAGATGAACCAAAACAGGAAACAAGAAAGTGAAGAGAATGGGGGTATAAAAATGCCTGTGTTTGGGAAAAGCCAAGATTTCAGTCAATCCAGATGGGATTCAGGAAAACAAGATTAATAAATACAGTGTACACATACTATGGGGTTTTTCTCCCAGCAAAACACACAAGAAATAGACAGAAAGTTGCTAATGTTTATTAGTGAAAAGATTTCCTTTGTACATTCAACCAAATGACATAGAAATATACATAACTAATGACTCTTGAAATAAAAATGATGGCTAAAATATAGTGAGATCTGTGACTGTTGGTGTGTGAAACAAGGATTCGTGATAAGAAAGAAAAAAGAGCAGAAAGTGGGTTCATCTTAATACTTCTTTAGAAGGGTCTTGGGCTTGAAAGGCAAACGTGTCCCTGTTCATTTGATAGTGATCACTGAACATAAAAGTGCTTTAGTGATAGCCACCAATATTATCAAACCATTGCATTTGGGTTTGCCTTTCATCCAAACCCCCTGAAAGAGATCCAAAACCTATAGAGCTGGAGAGAAAGCAGCCTTGGGAATGAGCCCTGGGTCCTGAGGCCCTCTGGATTTACAAAGCACCGTGCATCTTTATGGTAGTTCAGCCATGAATAATAACAGCAGTGATAATAATAAAATTAATCTTTTCTTGTCTGGATGCAACTATCTCAGCATCAGCAGAACTGCGAAGCTGAAGCTTCTACATTTCATTCTAATGGTACAGTAGAAAGTGTTATCAGTGTATGAAATCTGAGGAGATAACCATTTTACTGCAGGGAAAAAAATGCACCGTAATTCAAAGGGCTTGCTGGACCCTTAATAAATTACTGTTGGGCCAAGGGGAGAGTTGCCTTGCTTGCTCTGCAGAAAAAGTAAAACCGAGAGTATTAATAATCATCTTGTAGAGAAAAGTGCTGCCATGCACTCCATAACATACTCCTAATGTATAGGGATCTCTCGCCCTCCTCCATTGAAATTCAGGCATCCTCTGAGAGAGAGCAGCTGCTCTGTATTTGCAGACAGAAAGAATATATTTTCCTTTTAAATATACAGTAAGAAATTGTGGATAGCAAGAATGAGACTATCCCAGCTGGAATTTGAACATCACTGGCAGCAGATTCGCTGTGACTGTGACGGCTGTGATCATTTTTAGATGCTTTGGCTGCAAAAGCACATGTGTGCCTCATTTATTCATGGGAGTATCCTGAGTGTGCTTTCAATCAAATAATTATAGAGGCAGATCAGAAGTGTAAATAGATATACATAAATATGAAACCTAGCAAAATAAGGAGCTCATTCAGGTAATATGCCATAGTTTGGAACTGGTAAGTTTCTATGTTCAAGGAGGTTTCCTTTTCAGTATTTCTTTTCCAAAGTTTGAATGCAACCAATGTGTCTGCCAGCAGTTACCCTGTGCAGAGTTGTTAATAAATGTTACTATAGTAGTTCTGTTCTTCAGAAGAATAGGCAAACATGCTTCCTAAGCAATTTTTTTTAAAGCTGTAATAATGAAATGAGGCGAATAGGAACTTCTGTATGTACTTTCGTCATCTGGTTTTGCCTGACATCTTTAATCCCTTTATGAGTTCTTTTCATATGAACAATCACAGTGATATACAGATAAAGCTTGACCATTTGTGTTAATGAGTTGCTGTGGTTTGATTTTTTTAATTATTATTTTTTTAATTGGTTTAGTCCTGGCTATGGAATATAATTATGCAGATAGTTCAGAAGAGCTCCTCTTGCTCTTGCCCTTTCCATGAGGGTTCCTCTCTGTTTCCCCTAAAGTTCTGAGGGTTTTTTTCTGTTTGTTTGTTTTGGGGTTTTTTTGACACATTTTCTTATAGCACAAGGATGGGATCACAAAGTTCTATGTTAATATCTTGGATGTTCAGATAAATCCGAGAAAAACTTTGAGGTACTTTGCTGGTGCAAGATTCTTTTGTCTTTGTGTTGAAAAAGCTGTTGCCATTATAATTTGTTTGTGCCTTTACTTGCAGGTATTGCACTTACTTGTTGGAAGGTCTTCTGTGTGTTGTAAAATTCTGGCCAACTTTAGGATAGATGCTTCCTTCTTATTTATATTTGATATACTTGGGCTAAAGTTTATCCTGAGGTTGAAATGTTTGTATGAACAGAGCATTAGAAGAAGGGGGAGCCAGCTGGACTATTCAAAGAAAGTTGAGAAAGTTGTACTATCAGCTCCTGCAATAAAAATCTAACTGTGCAGACCAGCTGCCCTTGTGCAAAAGTGCAGAAAACTGTGACTCATTTAGTAGACTTAAGTTAAAAAAAAAAAAAAAAAGGAAAAGGAAAAAAAAAAAAAAAGCTTAAATTCATCTTGACATAAGAATGATTTCAAATCCCGCAATACTGAAAGAAGGGTTTGTGAGAGCCTATGTTTTCTGTGTCAGATAAGAAGCTGTGCCTTCCTCTTTGTTAACCTCTGCCACACGTGCCCTTCCTAGGTTTGGCTGATGCTGGAGTTGCTACCAGGAGTACTTCAGCCTCCTCTGGGTTGGTAGTTTGGGTACTCTCTAGTGTGGCTGACTGCAAACTGGAATTGGTAGAAAAAAACATTATCTCCAAGCAGGAGGGGTGTTGCACTGTTACATGAAAGCAAGATTTCTGAATGTCTTTCCTTGGTCACTCCCAAGTCTCCCTAAGTCATCTTCCATTTTGTCTCTTCCAAGCTGACCCATTACAACTAGGTCTTCCTTTCATGAAAACCATAGTGTGTCTTTTATCAAGCCTCATAACCATGTTTGCCTCCTTGTCCTGTTCTATGTGATGACCCTCCTGTCCAGGTCCAGTTCCCTTCAGCAAACCCAAAAGGAACTGATTGAATTATCCATCAAGAAAGCCATGGGTCCAGTTAGTGAGAGAGGCAGCTGGAAAGACTGAAGAATCTCCTGAAATAATTTCCTGTGACTCCCCAGTGAGATGAAACTTGGACATACAGTGTGTGTATCTTCATCTACCACTCTTCTTGCAATGTGTGTAAAATCCAGGTTCATGTGCCAGAAGGAAGACAGAGCTGGCTCCAGTTAGGTGCCTGATTTTAATGAGTGTAGAATCAGGTCTTCAAGAATTCTCATGGAATGCCCTGGCCCATTTGTCCCAGCTTGGCTGGAAATTAATGCAGTGGAGCACAAAACTGTCTTCCACTGTGGACTTGTGCACCTGCAGCCAGGGCATCAGCTGAAAATAGGGTTAGATTTCAATTTTGCTGTCAATACATTTATATTTTAAGAATATCTCTAGCACAGACAACTACATGGTACATATGGAAGAAGATAGATAGTAATATTCACATGGATGGAATCCAAGGCCTCCTCTTTTTTTCCTACTTAATGATATGTCCAGGAAGTAGGTAGTTGGCCTGGTGATACCCCCTTTGATATGAAGAGAAAGCATAGGCAATCTGCTTCCTCAGCAGCCTGTTCCTGGAGCCCACCTGAAGATGAGAAAGTTTTGCTGTGAAAGACTGTGGGAATTGCTTGCATCAAGAGACATCATGTTGCAGAGCTAATTGAAAGCAGCTTGGAATTACTTGACAATTTATGTCCTGGGGGTAAATCAGCAAAATGTGCCTTGCTGTCTCAGTCCTGTAACAGCCAAGACATGAGCTTAAAAAAAAAACGCAGAACAACAAAAGCCAACACTGTCAGTGTGTCAGATTTCTTATTTCAACAGTAATAGTAGAGTTCTCTTCTTGTCATCTGTGAGATGTGAGATTGGAAGGTGGTGAAGAGATGCTGTTTAAGTGCCAGACCTGTTGACCATATTTTTTCTGTGTCGTTTTTTCCCACTGTTTTCATGTTAAGAAGTTTTCTGTAAAGTCATTTTGAAACTGACTGGGCTCTGTGAGTTTTGCAGCATAGTGAAAACCAAAGCAGGCAGTGATCACGCTGGAGCTGAGGAGGGTCCTGTGCATGTGCATCCTGGGTGAATCTCAAGTGAAGGATCTACTTTAGTATGTGGCTGGCAGTGTATGGAGGGTCAATCAATTGTCTGAGAAGGAAGACTGCTGTCCACGTCATTGAATGAGAGTTCTGGGCCATTGAAGAGACACATCAATCTTTCAAACAGTCTTGGGAAGATGCTTCCCATGATGGAATCTGCAGATTTTATCTGTGGTACCAGGAGAAGTGTCTGATACCTCATCCTGATGGTCCAATTCATTCGGCACAAGGCACAAGGTTATCTTCTCCCTGCAAAGGTGATAGTTTAGCAAGGCCACTAAGAGAAGCCCTTACTGTTATTTCTCTTCCACCGCATCTATGGTCATTTGCTTCCTCAGAAACAGACAAGTGATGCTTTTCATGCTACTGTCCTTTCTTCTTAACTAGTATCACCATCTCCACAAGACCACTGCATCTGATGTGCTTAACTCCTTCCAGTCCAGTACTGAATGTTGCAGCCATGCTAATGAGATTATGAGATTTATGACCATAAATCTGTAAGCCTCACTTTAAACCTTTAAACTATTGTAATGCCTCTTATCTTTTAGGGGAAATCATTGGTTAGTGATAACATGCCTTTCATTCAAATGGAAGAATTCTTTGAAAGTATGACTTTACTCCAAAATATTCTTGTTCTTTCAAAAACTAAATTATTCTTACTTACATGTAAGGCGTGAACTTCCTCTACTTAGGTTAGATGAGAGAAAGCAAATACAAAACCAAGCAGATCAAAGATGTACATGAGTCTTTAATCTTGTCCTTTCCTCTTGAAGAACGTGCAAAAAAAGAACTGAGACATTTCATTAGTTTAAGTAATAATAATAATAATGTTAAAAAGGAATCACAAGCAATTCTGATGCAGAACATAATGGCTCTTGTCTTGCTGTATGTTATCAGTTAGTCTTTGATTTACATTAAGGAAACAAATATCAGGAAACAAATATCTGGCAACAAATGCTTCCAGCTCTCCTCTGATGCCTTTATTTAAAGGAGACTGAGGAAAATGTACCACAGAAAAGATACTGTGTGACTGCTCATGTGTAATAATTAGTTATGCTGGAAAGCTCACATGTAAATCTCATATGATAGGCAAGATCATTTTCACCTCTTTAGCCACATCTGAAATTGCTTTCTGCTTTCAGTGTTGCTTGCATTCTGTCAGTCTTCCATGCCTTTCCAATCCAGTAAGCTTACCGTCTAATTCAGTGATTTTAATTGAATCTGAAGAACAAAGTAGTAATTTATTAATCGTATCTGTATGGTGATTAAGTCTCAATTTGAAAGCTACATTCAGCTTCTTTCCATTTTGGGCTTCACGCCCTCCCCCCTCCCTCCAGCTGGAAACCCTTCCCGCTGACAGGCCTCTCTGAACTCCAGCACAGGCAGTGTTCCCAGCCTGAAAAGTTGAATGTCTCCTGAGTCACCAAAGCTCCTAAGTTTCCCTTCTAACAGCACATGGCTGGAAACACAGAAGGGAAGGGGAGATGAAGGGAAGGGTTTAAGTCATTTACTGGAGGCAAACTGCGATGCACTGTATCATGAACTGTTATAAAACTGACAAGGAGCCATCAGAGTAGGTGTTGCTGCATGGAACTGTGCAAGAAAGGCAATGAAAAAACTGGAGAGAGCCCAGAGGAGAGTCACCAGTGTAGTCTGGGGACAAAAGCACACAGCATCTAAGGAGAGGTGGGGGGAGCTTGGCTTGCTAAGCTGGGAGGAGAAAGAAAGGCTCTGCCTGCAGCCTTCAGCAGCTTGGAGAGGAGGCAGAATCAGACTTTCTCAGAGGTGTTCAGAGAAAGGACAGGGGTAGTGGTCAGAAATTACAAGGGAAATTCCATTCATACATTTAAAAAAAAAAAAAAAAAAAAAGACGAGAGTGGTTAAATACTGGAACAATTATCTGCAGAGGTTGTGAAATCTCCCTTCCTGGAGATACTCAAAACTTGACTGGACTCAGCTCTGACTTTGAAGTTGACCCAGCCTTGAGCAAGGGATGGGAGTACAAGATCACTCAAAGACCTTTCCAGCCTGTGAGTCTGTCTCCAGATTGCTTCATTGCTGGGTTAGCACAAGTGAAGCAGACAAGTCCTTGGAGAACTGATACAGACACAAGCTCAACAGCACGGGCTACAGAGGTAGCTCTGCTCACTGCTGGTTGTATGAACTGCCCCATAACGTTCTCAGCCTCTTGCAAGAGGCGGGCATCTCCATCTTCACCGTTTGAGAACAGGGTGTTTAGCATCAGGCTGTTATTAGGTAGTTTAATCCTTAGTGGCTGTGACCAAGCCAGCACAGTAATAGTGTTTTGGAAATATGGGAGAACAGTCAGAAACATCATGTGGTAAGCAATTCATGGTCCACTGGAGGGAAAGATAAAAAGGCAAAGAACAAATGGTTATGTATAGGTAGGATGTGACTACGGGACTACACAGGGCTTTACCTGTAAGAAACTGCAGGTCCTTTTACCTCATTTTTATACCTTGCATTGCTCCTATAATGTAGGCAACTCTATACTGCAGGAAAAGAGAAGATTATTCATGTCTTTTGTGGTTAACAAATGAATGGCTCACTGTCAGCTCTTCACATCTTGCTGAAGATCATGAACTAGTTCTGGAACAATGTAAGAAGAAAGATCTTCTGAATCTTAATTCTGGTGTTTACTCTGCTTACTAGCCCAGACCTCAGTTAATACTGTGTTTTTCACAAGTGTCATTAAAAAAAAAGAGAGGGAAGAAGTAGGATACCCAAATAGTGGACTTGTTACATACATTGCTACTCACTGGAATAGTAAAGGTGGTGTAGTGTAACATCATGATGGGCTCATTGCAGTCCCAACTGGAACTCCATTAGAGTAGCTTTGCCTCATTGGCCAGGGGTTACCAGCAAGCCTAGAATACCTACTGTGCCCTTACTGTGGATAACAGTGGGATTGACCTTATCTGTTTAAATATAAACATCACTGTCCTTTTTCACGTACAGCCACTTCACATTATTAAGAAGCCTAGGGAGAAAAGGTGATGATTTCTGCATGAAGAGATACTTTTTGCTTAAGAGCAAATTTTGTATTACAGCGCCGGCTTGGAGATGCTGCAAAGAAAGCAATCAGCAAGCTACAAGTCAGAACAATCAGGAAAGGTGATAAGGTAATTTTTCAAATTGCTCATTACCAAATGAAACTCTGTGCTGAGGATTCCTTCAGACTACTGGGACAATGAGGCAGAACAGAAATGGCAATTGCTTATTTAGCTATTATTTGTCCTTCAGGCACAGGAGGAATGCTAGTAAGCAATTTATGGATGGAATGGGGAGAGAAGGTGATTCTGTGAGGATGAAGAAAATCATGAAAGTTAAAATATGCTAACTAAATCTGCATGCTTCCCAGGGCAGGTTTCCAACTGCAAGTGTGTTGGAAAATCTGACTTGTTTTAAAATGCATTATTGGATTTGCAGCATGCATCAGTGACTATTTTGCATTGTCACATAGACTCTTGTATGAAGAGATTAGCTGACAAAATCAAAAAAATGAAAGTGATAAATGTTCTCTTTCCTGTAGGAAACTGAGCCAGACTTTGATAACTGTGCTGTTTGTATTGAAGGCTACAAGCCGAATGATGTTGTCAGAATTTTGCCTTGCAGGTAAGTTGAAGGTGATTTAGCTCTGATAGTCTCTCTATCACGTCAGGACTTCAGGCTTTGTTCTCGCAGTATAAAGCTGATAAGACTACCTGAGAGCCTGGGGAGGGAAGGGTGAGTTTATAATTTTGATTTATTCAAAATCTGTTGGTAAAGTTATCTGAAATGTCTCTTTATTCAACTTGAAGTGAAAGTAGCATTAATGGTGGTGAGAACCTGAGCTTAGCATGATTGTCAGAAATTTTGTCTCATCAGGACCTAGACAAAGTCTTCAGCTCAAGGTTTTGAGTCTTCTGTTTTCCTCACTGATTTTATATCGGTGTAGAATAAGCACCTTAGAAGAATTTGCCTCTGACTTTGAGGTGAGCCCAGGGCAGAGCAGTCAGGGATAGAGCAGGCTCCTGCTCCCTGTGGAGCTACTTCTTTTGTCACGTCCAGACTCTGGGAAAGTGTTGACTTCTATCAAAATAAAACCCCAGTCCTAAAAAGGTATGTGCTGAGTAGAAACAGTAAAGCAAAAAGGGATTGTGACAAAGACCACATTATCTATTGCTGCCTTCAAAATGTTCTCAGGCATGTTGGACATGGAGGTGACAAGAAGAGCTTTTGAGCTTGTTCTCTTTTCTTCCCTTCATATGAACAGGCCCTGTTCAGCACACTCCCTCACAGTGATGTGACTTAGGAGCACAGCCTCTTGCTACCTGTAACAGCTGTACTCATCCCCCTGTGCCATGGTATTGTCATCTGAGATGCCTTAGCTAATGAAGGATTTCTCTAAGGAAAGCAAATTCTTAGGAAATTTCCTAGGAACAGTGGTTCCCCTATGACAGCAAGAGCGTGGCTTTGATTTCCCTAGAAACAGGAATCTCAAGTGCTGTACATACAGAGCAGAGATTTTTTTTTGGTTTTTGTTTTTGTTTTTTAATTAAGGTTTCTTCTCCTGCAGACATGTTCACTGGCTTGAGAAACTGAAATATTTGTTTCTTTTCCTGCTATGTTGTTCCCTAGTAGATATTTGAATGTTACAAGCTGTCCGTTTCTGTTCATTCATGTGACTCATTAAATCTGTTTACTTCCATCACTAAATGGCAAACAAAGAAGCAACAGATTAATCATAAATTTGACCTACCATAAATCCCCCACAATGACAAATTGCATGTGAACTCTTTTTCTATGAACAGACACAAACACATCACTCTATGAAACAGAAATACAGAAAAATGAGAAATTACCAGAAAATATGGACCTTGGTTTGACATTAAGCCTGTTTTCACAGAAGCATAATAAAACTGGAAATTTTGCATGATAGAAAGAGGCAGGGTTTTTTGGAGACAGTTACACAACAGCAGAAAATATGCCTAAGCCTTAGCTTTCACTTGTGTCTTGCCTCATAATTCAGCGAGGCTCCAGTCAGACTTTGTCATCCACTGCATTGAGTCAAGCAGAGTGAATAGGAAACACATAGTTAACAGGTGATGTTCAGTTCTTGGCTGAATTAAAAGGTTGCCTAGAAAATGACTCATGCTGAAAGGGTAGCAGCAGCAGAACTCTTGTAAAATACTCACGCTTTGAGCCTCAGCAGTTTTGAACTACAAAAACTCAAAAGATCTTTCTCAAGTAGCTCCTTCACGAACCCTGGCTTTCCTGCTTTGCAAGTTGTGAGTTATTTTACACATTTGCATGGGTTTGGACTTCCAAAGCAGGAAATGGTTGTCATGAAAGGTGCTGCCTTGTACTGCGTGTGGTACTGGCAAAAACACTGCTCTCAAGTCATATAGATCCATGCTGACTTGTATTTACACTGTTTCCCAGAGCCAGCGCTGGGGGAGCCAGTTGTTACATAGCCCACTCTGGAGAGCTGGGAGGAGAATTCCAGTTAACTTCTGCTTCTTCCTTTCCGTCCTCTGTAGCCAGCTCCCACAACTGACTGTATTAATTAACTTTGTGCTACAAAATGTATTAAATAAATAATGACACTTGATTAACAACAACAAAAAAAAAGAGTATTGGCTTGCAGCTGGGTTTATGTTTAATGGTAGCAAACATCGCTGAAGTGATCTTTGAGAGCAATGACACAACATCAAATGTAACCAAGTTCATTGTTCCCAGAGTAATATCTCTTGTCATAGCCCTTGTTCCTTCTTCTTGTTCCTCCATCTCTAGCTTCAGAACACCTTCATCTTTTCTGCTCTGGCTTTGGAGAAGTTACTGGTGCTGCTGCTCCCAGCGTGCGCCTTTTACTGAACTTTTGCTAACTTCAGTAAACTTCTACAGAGAGGCAAGACAGTTCTTTCAACCTCAACTCTGCTGAGTTCTTCATAAGCTCTTTTTTTGGTTGTTTCATTTCTGTCACCAATCAATGCGCTTTCTGACCCCATTCCGGCTTGGTCCCTTCCCCTGAACATTCACTCCATGAACTACTGTGATTTCAGAGACAGCTTCACTCCTCCTTTCTCTTTTTATTAGCTTCCTGTGAAAATTATTTAATCACACACATTCTTCCCTTTGATTTCTTCCTCTCACCCTCATCATCATCTTGTTTTGTCCTTCCTTCCTCAAAAATAAACATAATACTGTACATGAACACCCCAGAAGCCCAAACCTTGCTAGCTGCTACAGTTCTTCTCAGTCTCTCACCAAACCCTTCTCAGTCCTCTGCTTCAGCCCTATGTCTAATCCAGGCATCTGATACACTTACTCAGGGTCCCTAGGGATGTACCTCTCCTTCTGCTTTTGTCTCCTTTTCTCATAACTTACATATTACTTATGAGAAAAATTACATGACTGGTACATTTGTTTGTGTTTCATTTGGAAAGCTGGGACTAGGAGTAGAAGGTGGGAGGAGAACAATTTCCTTTAACCTGGAAAAAAAGCTTCTCAAAATTGTTGGCAAGCTGAAAGCATTACTATAGTTTTACAACAATCAAATTATTATTAGAATTTTGGGCTGAGCCTAAAGTTAAATTTTTTTCTTGTGTGTGTGATTAAAATTGCAGCTTTAAAGAAAATTGAAATAACATTTCCAACAAAAGTAAAAAAAAAAAAAAAAAGAAAAGAAAAAAAAGTGCTATTTAAATAATAGTAAATGGTATGCTCTGGGATTTTGAGGTTCTTTTTCTTTCTTTGTGCTCTGTGAGCTTTACACAGCCACATGAACTCACAGAAAAGTGCAGGAGGGATCCCAGGAGGCCACCACCTCTGGAACAGCACAGAGGCACTGGCCATGCACATGTTGTTCTTGGGAGTTTTTTCCAACACACTCTGCAGTCTCCTGGGATGAAGATTCTGCAGATTCCCCTGATAATTTATTGCAGTGTTTTGTTACCCTGACCGTGGTGAAGCTTTTCCTGTTGTGCAACCTGGATCTCACTTGCTGCAGTTTAAACACATCATTGTGTCTCTTATCCCTAGGAGAGGTGAAGAACAGTTGTTTCCTTTCTCCTTATGGAAGCCTTTGTTTTGTATGAAGATTGTTACAACATTTCTTGCCTTCCTCTCTCTCAACTAATCAATTACAGTTCTTTTGAGAAACTTTTCAACCCATCCAAATGCACATAGTTTTGCAATGCATGTGGTTGCACACAACAGGAACAAAAAAACCCAAAAAGCATAATTTATTTTTTTCTAGCTCTGACTTTGATTGTCAAAGCCATATCCTGAACCCATGCTTTAAACATCTCTCTTACTGTGTCCCTATATGGGTCTTTACTTCAGAACTCATCCATGATGCCCTTACCCTCTCCTTCCTTTTAAAACTTGCATCAGTCAGAGCTGCAGAGGGAGAAGGATTTTTGTTGCAGGTGGCCTTTATACATCTTTGTCTTACCCTGTGACAGTGAAATATTGCAGTTGTGCTCTCATCTTACTTTGTGCTGACCCTTATTTTGCCTGAATTTGGATGATAAACTTATCAGGACATCAAAAAAAAATTGAAATTTGTTGAAAGTCATAAACACATATGTAGTGCTGTAGCTAATAATGAATAAAATAAACTTTCAAATCCAAATCTGCAAACCCTGCTGCCTCAGTGCTCTGCACAAATGTTTATACGTTCAAAAAGAGGTATTATGAGTGCCCTAATGATATCATGTGGTACAAAAAATGAAGATGCAAATCTTTATCTGATTTTCAATACCATTCCATTTTTCTGTATGTTTCTGTCAAATAATCAAGTTCCTTCTGTTGTACATATTACATCTGAAATTAATAGAGCCATAATACACCGTGCTAATTTAGTATTGAGAAGTGAAAAGTGACATGATCTGTCTTGTATTTAAATTACTCGGCATTGGGAAGATTTCTTTTAGAATATTATTTTTTGAAGCCGACTTTGGGAACACTAAGTTTCAGTTTTTCAAGTCTTTAAGGCATGAAAGTTCCAAGCATTTGGTGATTAACAAACCTTATGAAATGCTGTAATATGAACCACAGCTTGACTGAGGCTTGCAAAGCTTAAACTTGAAAACCAAAGGAGACTTTCTAGTCTGTAGTAAAATGACTTGATAGATGTTGCATTTTTTTTTTAATCTGGAATAGATTTGGGAAATTTCCTTTTTTTTTAAAGAGAATAATCAATATTTCAGATTTTGTAAATGTACTGATGATTTTGGCATGAATGTGTTTCAGATGTTTACAGTTAAACATACTTGTTTATGAATCTGAGCACATAATTAAAGACAACAATTGCTATCAAGAATTTTGCAGTTATTTCAAATAGTTGAAAAGTAAGATACTGACTTGCGGTACCATGTGTGAATTAGCACACTATGGCAGGTAAGTGTTTTAAATCACTTAAACCACTTCTGTTGGTTAGACTTTGAAATGTAAAATTACACATCCCTGAGGATTGTATCTTTATGTTTTCACCTATTGAGAATGCTCCTCTGATGACGTGCTAAATATGTCCCTCCTGAGATAATAGAAAGGAAGAGTTATGCAGAAAAGAAACAAAAATTTGGTGCATCATGTTTTACCCAGTAAAGTAGTAAATTTTTACCTTAGTAAGGCAGTGGTTTAAACTTCAGGTATAACACTGCTTGATTTGTGTTAATCATGTTGGCATACAGGATCAGATGAGGTTTGACAAAGTTTGGTATTGCTGCCAACTGGTATAATTAGACTAGGTTCAACTTCCAAGAACAGATTTGCCCTTTCCCATAGCTGTGTGAAGTCAGACCAAGTAGGGGAACGTGATAATTCACCACGTAGCTTTGTTTCACCAAGGAAATACTACTTCTAGTAGTGAGAAAAAACATCACAGTGAAAAGAATAAGATTCTGATATTTCACACAGTTTGGGCTTTGAATTTCTAGTGTTATTTAAGACTGAAGCCAACTAGTAAGCCAGCCAGCTAGTATGGGGGCTGTGCTAGTAAGAGCTGGGGTTGCAAATCGATATTGGTGAGAGTGCACCTCAGTATCTTCCATCAGGTTGAAAGGCCCTGTGTATCTTGCGTGAGAGGGGCCTCCAGACAATGCAGCAGCCATCCCATTCAGCTGAATACATACCACTTGAAAGATTTAAAATTATTTTGATGCATTAAGTGATTCTGGCTTTCTCAGAGGTTGCATTTCCTCGTGGAGGCTGGTACGTGCCCCGCTCCTCTGTCCGCAGGCGGTGAGCTGGTGGGTTTGTGCGGCCGCGCTGCACGAGCGATGCCCGGGGACACGCAGGCTGGGGATGGCTCAAGTGTGCAAGTTTGAGCAGACTGAAACGTGACTTTCAGGCTCTGCCAAGTAAGATGTGGGACACTTGTTGCAAGCCTTAGAACTCTAGAGCTGATGTATACAGTGTTTCAAAACAAGGAAATTAGTTGGAGTTTGTGCCTTTTGGAGCTTCATATTTCAGAATAAAATACACTCATTCAATTTTGTCTAAGTTATTGTTATTACTGCTAAGTTATGTTAGGCAGTTGGACTAAGGTCCCTTCCAACTGAACTATTCTGTTCAACTAATTGCTTAAAAAAAATTTTAGGAAAGTAAGTCAATTTTCAGTTTCCTATGTGCCAGTGTAATTTCCGAGACTGTGTGCATGGTAGGAAACTTTCCTCCCTTTTTTTCAGGAGTGGGGCTGAACAAATTCACTGCCTGGGGCTGAGCCCCGACTCCTCTGCTTGGCGTATTCAACAGTGTTTCTTAAATCCCAAGCCCCGCATTCCTGTGTTTTATAACATTTGTTCTCCATAACAACAGAGTAATAGAATATACTCTCAAAAAAAGGTACAGTCTGTCAGTCAGGCCCATGCACTAAATACCTCTATATTCAATATCAGTTTGTGTCAGGCAAATCTAGACAAGAAACTTTCAGTTCCTCCACCTGGATAATGTCTAAGAAAAGTGACCTCCATCAGCCAGAGGACTCAGGGAGTTGCTTAGTGGTCACTTCAGACTGAGGAACAGGATTAGCAACAACCCCTTCAGGGCTGGAATTGTTTAGGTGCTCCCTCTCAATGGGAAACTTCTAAAGGGCAGGAAACTCAGGGAGAATACTTTTTAAAAAGCATCATCCTGTATTTTTTAATTTAAATTAAAAGTAGGGGTTTTTTTTAATTCACATTATTTCCTTATGTCTGAACCCATTCAGGCTCCGGTATTTTTTAGGATGCACATATAAATTATGTGTAGTCAAGTTTGTTTGTAGAACTCTTAAGAAATACTAATGTGACTTTTACCTTTACCAGCAAAAAATTTTTGTTTACTGACAGCCTTTAACATTTAAAGAACATGGGTTTTGCTGATGCATTTTGTGTATTTTTCCTGATTTTCTAATTACTTGTCTTCTTTTCCAAACTCATCTGAGCAACACTGTGTACATGTGCTTGAGATGCAACAGGAATCATTTTAGTTTTGTGCACGTAGGATATAGTTTTGTAGTCCTTGCAGAGGTCACAAACCACATCATTTGAAGTACTCTAATGAATTCAGAAGCGCCTGATACTAAGTGGTAAATTGTGCTGTGGAAGATCTGAATTAAAATGTCCTGGTTTTCATTGCAGGCATCTTTTCCACAAGTCCTGTGTAGACCCTTGGCTGCTAGACCATCGTACCTGCCCGATGTGTAAAATGAATATTCTCAAAGCTCTAGGGATCCCGGTAAGCACATCACACAGCAGCAGCGAGGTGGGGCAGAAGAGTAACGCCAGCTGCTTGGGTATATCCCCAGCCCTTTGCCTGTCTGTTCCCATCCTACTCTTCTTGCCATGCTATTGATTTATTAATTGATTTGTTAAGGGGATTAGAAGCTGAAATGTCTCATTCTACCTCTCTCCTGCACCTCACTGTTAGTAGCGAGGAAGAATGTGTGTATGGGGGTTGATCGGGTGTTGGGATCTGTGTGTCTGTGGTTTCTTGCTTTGTGGAGCAGAGGGTTGTTTGCTGGTGTTTTGGTGGATTTATATATTCTTCCACATAGCTTTTGTTTCTGTTTTTAGATCAGGACTGGATTTATTTTTTTAATCAGGCTCTCAGTTCAGATCTCAAAGCAGAAGGTCTGCAATACTAGTCAAGGTCAACTAGTTGTCCATTCTGGAGAGCCAAATCTTTTTTTTCTGTCAGATTTCTCTTGGAAGTCTGTCTGTAGCAAGCTCTGTACTTCTGATTCCAATTGGGGAGCATTTCTCTCAGTAACTAAGCATGTGGCAGACCACATGACATACAAGAAATTGTTAAGTTCTTTTGTTATTTGGAACATTCAGATGTGGTTAGAAGCTGCCAAAGCAATTGATCTTTTAGGTTGCATGTTTACCTTCAGAGAGTGCACGTCCTGTCTGCCATACAGTTTCCTAAGCACAGCTATCACAGAGGTCAGGGGCTTCAGCAGGAAGAAGTGAGTCACCTTCTCACACTGTGCGAGGCTTGCCACGTGCTAGTGAAGTTCAATACTGAAACGCCACCGGTCGATGCATTAACAGGTGCTGTAAATGCCCTCCCCGGTTACCGATGGTGACATGCCAGCTCACATATGAAAGAGCTATATAAAGAAAATAGCTCATGTGAACATAGTAGGGGAGCTGATGCAGCCATTCCTGAAGAGTTGATTTTCATGGAGAACAGGAAGCCAAGCAGGCTGCTGCAGAAGAGGTTCCGCAGCAAGTGATGAAGTATGTTTTTACTGAAGTAGGTAGATATTTTAATTAACCCAATCCAAGCAATAGGAAAAATGAAGTAGGCCATTGCAGTTAGGGTAACAAGTCATTACAGCTGGGCTACTTTTTCTCCTAAGCGTATATACTATCTTTAGAATATTAAAAGATGATACAACTGTTAAATTAGTGTTTGAGATTTTAGGAAAGCCGAGAATGAAGGCTGGCTTTGCCATTCAGCATCTCTGCACCAAGGCTTAAATATAGAATTTTTTTCCCCAGGTTCCATGTCTCTTGGTTCACAGGCCTGTCAGTGAGCAGTCACCCAGAATTTTGACACCTCTTCTCCATACCCAGTACATTGTTTCATTGGTTTCTTCTGCACCATACAGGACCACATGATTTCTGCTTTCACCCCAGTCCATTCTTATTTTTTGCCCAAGTGTTTCATTAACATGGTTGTCATCCAGCTTCATAATCAGGGGATATAGATGAATCAGACCTCCACTTTTTGGAGGCCTGCAGTGAGATATTAGTGTCTCTCCAGAGAGTTTAGTACTGTTAGTATTTACATACTGAACACAGCTCTCACTGACTTCACTGAGTGCCACTGAAAGCTACATGTGACCACTGAGGCTGGATGCATCAAGAGGAAGGGAAGACATGCACAGAGGCCATGTGTAAAGGTTTTGGTTTACATGATGGGCTTTCACTACACATGAACAGCTCTGTAGTGGCAGATGTGGAACCTAATTGCCAGGCATAATTAAAAGCACCATGCAGTTTACTCAGCCATCTTTTCTCACGGCTCCTTGTCTCATTCTTTCTATACTGTGTAGCAGGAGGATCCATCCTGCTCCCTGAGAGCTTTCCACATGGAGCTTCTGTGGAAATAATTGTTCTGGGCACATAATTAAAGATACTGCTGTAACCAGCATGAACAACTGGGTCACATTAAGATTGTGGAATTGGCCTTAGTACTGGTCTGTCTTAAGGCTAAAAATCAAGCGCCTGGATGTTAATGTTCCACTAGCAAAGTTTGCTTGGAGGATTTTATTGTGTGAATTTCTGTTAAAATTTCCCGAGGTTGTTCTAAGACAACAAACTGGACACAGCTCATTCCACTGTTGGGAGGAAGCATAGTGGCTCAAACCTGCAGGGTTAGGTTGAGGAAGGGAAAGCTGCATTCTAGAGCCTTACTCCTCAAGGTGTCTTACAGTAGGAGCTGTTGTCCATCAGAACTGGGAGCAGATGGTAGCCTTCATGTCAGGGTGTTCCTCTGGCTGACAGCAAAGGAAGTGGGAGTCTAAAAGCATCTGGTAGTTTGGGGGTTAAAAATTCCTATACTGCTATGAGTTGCTCCTCTTCCTCTGTTTTCTCCGATTTCTGTTTCTAAAATATGCCTCAACTTCTGCCTCTCCCTCTCCTGCTTGTGCACTTTGCTGCTTCCTTCTCTGAGTAAACACTTCTGCCCAATCTTTATCCTTTAGAGCTCCTGCCCTGGTGTTACTGCTCATGCTCCTTGCTCAGATCACAGGACCCGCTCTCCACCAGCACAGAAATTGTGCATCCTCATCCTTCTCGCTGCCTGGTACCAGCTGAGGGCAGCCTGGTGTGGGCATCAGTCCTGTGGGCTGCTTTCTAGTGCCACCATGAGCTTGCAGACACCATGCAAAGCCCTGTTCTCTTTGGAGAGTGTAGTTGTCAGTGCCAAATAAGCCACCAGTCTATCAGCACACAAGAGCTGGTATTTTCAGAGTCTTGTAACAGCCAGATGTCAGCAGGCTGTTGTGGGAAAGGACATTTCCCTGGAAGAAGCTGTAAAGCTCTAGGGCTTCTCAGTGAGAGGTGGCAAACACTTCTGTAGAGCGGATAAAGCAAAATGCCATTCCCTAATCACATTCTTGAGTCTTGCTGAGCCATCTTAGCTGAAATTTCCACGCACAGAAAAGCAGCCTTAGGCAGGCAGCAGTCTCTGATGGGAGACTTGAGCACAAATTTGCCTTTTGCAGGCTTTTACAATAGGGGGGATGAGAAAATCTTACCATAGACAGGGCTAATATGTTGGGTTTTTTCCTGCCAGATACATTTTTGTCCTATGGTTGTTATTAAAGAGCTGGCTTGTGTGACTGTGGATATGTTATGCTTCATGTAGCAGGAAGACTCTGAATCTTCCAGAAAATGTTTGGTTAAAGCCCAAATATCCTAATGCTTCAACTCAGTTCACATCTAAACTCTCCATTTACTTTGTAACAGAGACTTCAAATATTATCTCCCCTAAAACCAGATTCCCCAGAGTGCTGTGAGGCACCAAAACAACTGCACTCTTTTTCATAGTAGCTGAGCTCTCCAGCATCTCCACTTTTCACTGTGCCTCTCTGCAGCTCCAGAGGTTTATTAACTAACTGTCTGTCAGCAAACAGTCGGCATAACCTTTTCCACTGTCTCTTTCCTGGTGGATTCAGCTCAATCTGTACCTCTTTTGGCTGTAATATTTGAAATGAACTATCAGTGCAGGTGTCTTTCACTTTCAGAGAGCTCCATTGCTATCAGGATGATCACATCACATAAAATAGTTTCCCTTTGCTTCTTCCCCTTTTCTGCAAATATCTGCTGGATATGCAGACAGCTGCATTTTTGGCAGCAGATTGGATGACTTGAAGCTATTCAATAAGAGCCTTAGCCAAGCCTTCAGCAGTCAATACAAAGCCTTCCCTTGACTTTACTGGAATTGCACCCTTAAAGCACTTACATGCAGGGAACGAGTGAAACCAATATAATTAAAATTAGCAAATGTATCTGGGTCACTCTGGCAGCAGAAGCCATAATGTTTTGGGTTTTGTTTTTTTGTTTTTTTTTTTTTTTTGTCAGTATTTAATATAATTAGTTTTATAGTATGCTGCGTAGTTTGGGATTTTTTTTTTTTTAACAAAAATGATTCAGGAGTAAAAGGACTAATTATATTGAGCAATGATATTTTTGAATCTTTAATGTTTGACTTGGCTTTCAATTATAATCCTCTGTTTAGAAAAGTTAGTGCTAAAGGCCCATTCGAGGAATAACTGGAATCAGAGCAAAGGACAGACAACTGATCCCCCAGAAAAAAAAAAAAAATCTTAAAGTAGAAAAGAAAAATATGAGCTTTTTTCTTTAAGATACACTGCCATCAAAGCCAATTTTAACTTTAAAATCAAATTCTGAAAACATATCTTAATAACAGCTAAGGGTGAAAGAGTGATATGTCTAAGGAATAATTTCAGAACCAAGTCCTACAGATAAATGATTGGTATTTCACTTTAAAAAGTACAGGTTCAATAAGTTTCATTAAAACCTAGTATAGCTGAATGTGCCTTTATCCCAGTTCTGAGGAGCTTTTGCTGCCTGTGGATTAGACTGAAGCCAGACAATGACAATTCTTATTTTTATCCCAAACTTCAGTTTGTGGATACAAGTCACCTGAGGATTGTTTAAAATGCCTGCCTTTTTCATTGGGCATGTTTGTGAGAAAATTTTTATGAGGTGGCAGCAATCAGACAGGAAATGTATGGGAAAAAACAAAACATGCTGAGTTCCTGGTTCTGCAAAAAATGTAAGCATGTGGTAACCTTCGACGCCTGAGTCCAAAGGGATTACTCCTGTGCTTACATCTAAGCCTCTGTTTAAGGCTTTTCTGTATCATGTTTTGCTGTGTTTCCAGGTGCCTGCTGTTGGAAATAGGCAGGTAGTGAGATTTTCAGAAATGCCTTAGCAAGTGAGACAACTAAGTGTAGCAAAAATCAGATTCACAGAGCAGAGTATGTCTCCTCTGACTTTAGCCATCCAGGTGCTGGATTTCCCGTCTAGCAGCTTAAACCCCATCTCTGCTTATGAAACCAAGTTCTTGAAATAATTATGCAAACAATTTTTCTCCATGCCTTGGTGAGAACTGGTCCTGGTTCTATGGGCAAATGGTGCAAGAATCTGTTTCCTAGAGGAAAAAGAGCTGTTTTACTCATAATGTTTGTTACCAGTATTTACGGGGAACATTGGAGAAATCACTGCTGTATGAATGGGAGCATCAGGCTTATAACAGGTCCAGAGAAATCAAGGGTAGAACCTAGTTTTGGATATAGTGTCTCTGGACAAATGTTCATCCTTTCCACCCAGGGCCCACTTGAAGTCTCAGTGCTCTTCATGAACAGGCACTTGATGCTTAAGGACACTGTCCAGAAATGGGCAGCACAACCCCTCCTTAATGCTTCCCTTGACTTGAGGAGTTTGGCTCATTCTGGATGTGTTGGTGTGTTCACTGTGCAACTGCAAGAGAGAAGTGGGAAAATTCCTCAGAAGTGAGTTCCATCCTTGGACTATCTGAATAAGAAAACAAGAAAGTCTATGGATCAAATTTTACTCTTCAAATACACATTATTGCTTTTTTGTTTCTTTTCTCATGATTTTATTTTGTAGGAAACATAGCATTAGCAAAGGAAAAGAGCTTTTGATGTTAAAAAAACTTGTCTTATAAACAGCTTTAGCTTCTATTTTTCCACCCCACACAAAGATGCGCCCACAGGCAGTTCCCTTGAATTCCTGTTCCTGAAAGCTCTGATACTGGCTCTATAAAATGTGTATTTAGGGAAGAGCTAATCATTTCCCTTCAGCTACTATCTCTGTTTACATTTGTAACCTGACTCAGCAATCTGCCTGTGTGGAGCAGATCATGTAAATGAGCGAGTTACTTTTTTAATGTGCACTATCCCAAACCCTTTAAACAGTACAAATAAGAATATTTAGAGATTGTAGGTGACGTGGGTTAATACCGAATATTTACAATGCATACTTTGGGTTTCTCTCACAACAGATTGTGTTAAGAAGTTTTAAATGCATGTAAACAAACTGTGCATGTTCATTTGTTGTATGTCGCCATTTTCAGTACTGAAAGAAAATGTAAAAGCCTAAAAAAAAAAGTAAGAACAGGTAAATTAAATCTTTTTATCAGGTAAAAGCTCAATTTTCTTCTTTTTCTTCCCATTAGCCAAATGCAGATTGCATGGATGATATACCTCCAGACTTGGAAGCATCCATAGGAGGACCGCCAACCAACCAGATAACGGGAGCCAGTGATACAACAGTGAACGAGAGCTCTGTAGCCCTGGATCCCCCGGTGCGGACTGTGGGAGTACTACAAGTCATCCAGGACGTAGACTCCTTCCCCCAGGTTGGGGAGGGTAACTTCACAACAAGCAGTAAGTTCCTCTTTCTGGCAGAATTTGCGCTGAAATAAATGTTTAGAAACCTGAATCACAAACCCATCTCTAGTGCTGGGACACTGAATGTCCTTTGAGGGCTTTTTCACTGGAGCTTTACCTTAAGCACACCCAAAATCTATGGGGTAAGTAAATTTAAATATCATGTCATTCTGTTGTACTGCAAACACTTCCAGCCTGTGACTCTATCAGCGTGTTGAATAGCAAACTCTAACTGGAGTCCTCTGCATGGACAGCACAACCTATTTCAGCCAACCCAAAGCGATGTAAACCGACGGTCATCTTCAGATGTTGTTTATAAGTGATCCCCTTCACCCTGATAACCCTCCGTGTATCACCTGGCTTCTTTGTGAAGCAGACTGGTGCCTGTCCTTTGGCCTGCCCTTTCCTCACTGGGCTACATGTTCCTATGTGGAAGTTATTCTTACCTGCATATCACAAAATAAAAGGTGAAGGGAGCAATCACTGCCTTTGGTCAAGGAAAAATAGAATGAATTCTGGTTTTGCTGTTCCTCTATCTTCTTAACGTCAGCTGAAGCTTGCCTGGTTATTTATTCATATTTAAACTTCTCATTTCAGAAGGATTGATGGTCAGAGTATGCGTGCTTGAAAACCTGACTGTAGTGAAATAATGCTGCCAGTTTGTACAAAACAACAACAGCAAAATATATATAATTTTGAATGTTTTCAATGGGTTTAGTTTTCACTTGTTCAAGGGGCACCATCTGAACCAGTAACTCTCAATGTCTGCATTCAATCTCCCTTTAACTAAAAATGACACTCTTTGTTAAAAATCTACTTCTGACAGTTTAAAAAGAATGTTGTCAGCTGTTTTGAGTGAGGATTGTACTACTCTCAAATTCTCATTTTTAGGTAAAATAGCAGATCAGTAGAAAATGCATATCTGGTTGATACCAGTTGGTGTATTAATATTGACAAGACTATTGTAGAAAATCATCAGATATAGTTGGAGGTAGAAAAATATGATAAAATTTAGATTTCTGTATGGAGTCAGCATAGCTCCTGGAAAACTTGTATCTATTCAAACATTTGTGGGTACTACTGTGGGCCTGGGCATGAAAAAGAAGTAATTAATATGATGTATAAAAGGCAGGAGAGAGATGAGGGGACTAGACTGAAATGATTTTGCATTAGCCTGCTTACTCCACGGAGACGCTTAATAATCCCATTTTCCCTCATACTGTCGCCAGGGTCATGGTACTGAAAATGACTTCTGGAAATGCTGGATTTGTGACCTTAGCTACTAGGGACCAGAAGTGGATTTTTAAGTTCTTCCTTTGTGAAGTAGGTACTGGTTTCAGGTTTGGTGGTTTCATGAGGTAAGCAGCAAGGTTATAGGCCTGTCAGCTGGTGGCACACAACTTTCTTCAGCCTTCTCAAGTGCTGGCAAGAGCAAAAATGAGATGTTATTTTGTTCCTTCCAGTAACTGTTTTTAAATGCATTAGAGGCTGATTTAAGCCATGGAGGAAGGATTTTTCTTCAGGGTACCACAAAAGTCTGGTCTAGATGCTGGCCTCAGCTGTACCCTCTTAATGGTCCTGAAGTGAGTAGCTCCTCTGGCAGGTAATTGTGCTCGTCCTGCTGTTCTTTACAAGGTCTTCTATTGAAGTTGGAAGGAGGGCCGTGGTGTGCCCTTTACACCCACAGCTGCATGGCACATGCTGAGGAGAGCTGGCCGCCTGGTGCAAAGCCCAGCACTAGGGTTAGCCTGTGCTTTTCATCCCAGGATCTTGGCACACTGAGAAGCAGTTCTGGTTTGTCATCGGGGTAACAATAGTGTTGAGGCAGCCAGGGAGCACAAGAGCTCAGTAACTCCAGCCACTCTCTTCCCCTCCAGTTTTGTTTCCAGAGTCTGCAGTAGGATCAGTGTCAGTCCAAAGACATTTGTTCTTCATTTTCCAAGTGGCCAGCCAAGTAGCTGGGTGAGAAGCTTGCTGGGAGCCAGCAGAGTACTGCAAAACCTGCAGTGATACTTTATTTTGCCTTGGTGCCTTCTGGTTTTCCCGCTCTTACCTTTAATAACTTTGGGCAATAAGTGCTAACACTGGAAAATCCTGAGAGTTGATAGCAGAGCCCATGGACAAGGAACTCACACCAAGACCAGTGTGGTCTGTCCAGGCACGTGGATCATGAGGCAGCAAACCATGAAGCTTCAGTTCTCTATCACCCAAAGAGGCTGGACTTCTGGGGAAGTACTGTGAAAAGGATTATTCCCTGGTTATTTGAGAGAGGGGAGAATAGAGCAAGGTGGGGAAACTGGCAGATGGCTGTGAAGGTTGTGAGCGTTGTGCCATCATGGGGGTGACTGGGGATCCACTGCTAAAAACGGACTTTTCCTTTTATTTTGTGAGGAAAGAGGAGTCCTGAGAAAAGCTCAAAGGACCTAGGGAGCTTCCAAATACTGGTGTGTGCCTGCCTACATTGCATCTGTCATTCGGGGAACTCTGGTTTCAAGCTTGGTTAGCAGCTGTCACTCACCCATCACTGATATGTAGACATGAAGCTTCCTCTGGATTTCCCATCTCAAAGTGGAATACAATACTTGAGTATTGGTAGGTGTGCAAGTTTATGTGCTCTCATCACTACATCCAAAGTGGTGCAACTCAGAATAGTTCGCAGAAACAGAACAATTTGGTCCCTTCTTGTAGCAGCAAAGAAGAGGTCTTTGGTTGGGAGTTAGGGGATGAGTTTTGGCAGTGGTGGGGATTTGTCCTTCCAAGTGCTTTATGTGGATTTGTGGTGTTCAGGCACTTCTGAAAGGCACAACTTAGCATCTTGAGCAGCCAAATTCATAAGCCAGTGAAAGAGGAACATCCAGAACCACTGTATAGTTGTGGTTTGAAACCCAACACTAACTAAACCAGAGGGAGACTGTAGGCTAAGTAACTGGGTCAGAGCTGTCATATAGATGGGGCTCTATAGGCACTGTGTGTGTTTATTGTATCCAGGCATTGCCTTTCTCATTTCCAGAATCCTCACAGTTACACAACAGCAGAGCTTGCTGAGCGCGCCCTTGCTGTGAACTAGCCTGCCTGGGAGTTCGTCAGCGATGACGCTGATCACTCCCAGGAATCTCTGCTGAAGTTGCCAGGTTCTGGCTGCTCTATAGAGCACTGGTGACAGCAGCATACTCCAAAGGATGAATCCAAGCTAGATGTTTTTCTTCCTCTTGTTCCTGAATCTGTGCAACCTGCCTCCCGTGCAGTCTTGCCGTGGCACCCTGTGCCCAGCACCACGAGTCCTTGCATCCCTTCCTATTCCTGGCAAAGTTCAGTGGTCCAGGAGGTAAAGGACTCGCTGCCTTCTTCCCACTCACTTCTGCAATACTTTTTGCTTAATTGTTGTTACATCCTTTATATTGTTGTTGTTGATTCATCATTCTGGTATTGTTGTCTTGTTTGGGGTTTAATTTCCCTTTCTGTGTTTCCAGTGAATGTTCAGAGCCAGAAGAGCTCCCACAGTGTGTCTGGAGGGAGGATATTTCCAGAGTACTGTTCACATTGAACAGTGGTTGAAATTCCGTTTCCATTGAAATCTGGTGGCAAAGCTCCCACCTACTTCAGTGGGGCCAGATTTTCATTTCTGGAACTTGGCCAGTGCTTTTCTTTTTATTTCTCTGTGTGTGCTCAGCAGACGTTTCCTCTTCTCACCCTCCCTTTTTCTCGACATGCTCCTGAATAGATAATGTCTTCCATGGGACCCTGGGCGACACAGTGTACTGTGAACATCTGGATGGGACTTCATCTGGGGGCCCATCCCTGGGGTTCCTTGCTAAACCAAGCATCGCCTGTGTAGTTGCACTGAGTATTGAAAAATGGACCAGCAGTTTCTCTCAGCTGGCTTTTGCCAAGATCCAAGCCTTCATCAAGTCCCTCTGGTGTATCTACAGTCCAAAGTCTGTCTGATATTTAGTCTTAGTGTCTGTCTGCTCTCTGTGGTGGGATTTTGTGCAGGATCCTGGTATAGTGTCTTGTAGTGTGATACTTCTGTAATCAGTTGCTGAAAATGGATGGAAAAATTGAAAAACTGGAGTTGGGAAAAGAGGGGAAGAAGGTGAAAAAACTGTGTGAAATACTTGAGTTCATCTTAGCTGAGTTTCTTTCTTGGACCTTATTACTTAGTACTTTTCAGCTCTCCAGAGGGTATGAAGGAAGATAAGCCAAGGATCTTTTTCCACAATAATGCATCATAGCAACCTATGTTGCCTAGTTTTCAGCAGTGAGTTGTGCAAAATGCTAACATCTTCGGAAATTACAGTGCAGGTGGAAATTCCTGCTCAACAGATGATATATGAGCTGGACTTAGCTAAGATCTGAACTTGAGGAAGCTCTGAGCTACACCAGCTTTGGAGGAGTGGGAGATGGATTTGGGGTTTGAGGAGGACATTGAAAAATTCTTTGGGTCGGGCTCAGCTGGGTTTGAATGATATTATTAAGAAAGTAGTTCACTGGGAGAGTAGCATCTGGATATTTTAAAGATTTTATGGTGACACTTGCAGGGGAAAAAGCCCTTGGTAATTTTTTTCATCTTTTATAGCATCCATGATCATTTATCTCCCTCAGCCCCTGCAGCACTTGCTAATTGCTGCAGTAGATAAATGTGCACTGCCTGAGTTGTTGCTCTCTGATGGTAAATACCTCTAGTTTTTCAATTCAGACAAGCTTTTATATGCTTTTCAGTGAGATGTCTCATCACACTGCATAAGGCCTCAGAAATCCCATCAGCACTGTCTCTGTAGTTGCAGGAAGACCTGTAAATAATTCTACTACAAACATAGGCAGGAGTTTTAGTATGAAAAGCCACAAACTCTCCCCCAGGGTGGTATCTCCTGTCTCCTGCAAAGTCCACCGAGTTTGGTGGGCTGTACAGCAGTGTGGGCAGTCTGGAGAGTACCAGCAGTTCCTTTTCTGCCTCTCATTTTGTTCTTTCCATAAAACCCAGCTCATCATGACTGTTAGGACACTTCCAAGTCTCTTTGATAGCTCTTCATTAAAGCTATTAATATAACTTCTCAGGTAATTATTTTGATCTCTGTGTGTCTAAAATGTCTTTGTGAAGAGTAATCAGCCTTTGGAAGTGGAAAAAAGTGCATGAGAAGAATCTGATCCACTCTTGTCTTGTAACCACTTGACTGTTCCCCCTCGCTATTAATAGGGGCTTTTTTAGGCAGAATGTAAAGGGGGAGGAAAAAGTGGAAAAACTCCCTTGACAGTAGTTAACACAGAAAGTTATTAACACTTGCATTAGCATGTAACACTGTCCTGGAGACAGAATCCTGATGGGACCTAGTTAAAGATTGAACAGATTGGGTCCCATGTGCCTGGAGTATGACATAAGTCCTGGTGGCTCTATTAAAAGCCTGTACGGATGTTGCACTAAATGGACTGAAAATTCCAGTGAGCTGAGGTCCTGGATTTGTTTTGAGACTCACACCAGTGCCAACATAGCATTGATGGTTTGGAAGGCCAGCAGTGGTTTGCGGAGGTCATCAAGTGAGACCTAACTGGCACTAAAAGTGTGCTCTGGATTATTACATACACCTAGCAGACTCCTGCCAGGCTTTGTGAATGGAGAGTGTAGTTTTCCTGTTACAAAACTGCTCTTCCTTGCCGTCTGTCAAGATGTGAAATACAAAGTGTTTCCATATAGCAATCTGCTAAAAGGGATGTACAGAAATGCTGTGAAACAAGGAGCAAATTTAAAGGATGATTTATTGTTTGTTTGTTTTTTCTTTTTCATATCTACTGTACAGATTGTATACAGACCAAAGATGACACCATCAGCTCCCAAATCTCTCCTCTTCCCTGCAGACACGCTGAGCTGTGGGTATGGCCCAGCTGGGGAGAGACACACACAGTAGGTACACATGGTAGCCTGGCCTAACCTATGGTGCCAAAAAGGCTACAGATCTTAAGAACCTTGCTTAATAATTGACTCTAGGGAGAGATTTAGAAGAAAATGTTCTCCTTGAGGAGCAGAAGCTCCATTTGTAAGTCCATCTCTACATATAAATGCTGTAGCAGTTACCAACTTGCCTCTCTGTCCCAGGTCACTTGTTCCTGCCTCCATATTGCCCTTCTGTTGTGCAGCTACCTTGTGAGCCTAATCCAGAAGCTTACCAATTTCTGCCTGATTTGTGGGGTTTTTTTAATTGTTTTGTTATTTTCATTTGGATCGGTTCCTGATCCAGAAGTTGTGCCAGTGTAACAGGAGGAAAGAAACGTGGAGCACAAGAGAGGGACGCATAAGCCAGCTTCCACAACTGCCACTGTTGCCAAAAGCAAGCACACTGTCTCAGCACAACTAGACCCTACACAGCTGTCTGTTTTGCCCAGAACTCAGGATAAACAAATAGGCAAAACAAGCATGAAGTTTCAAATCTGATTTGAATGCTCATATTTGAGTGTACAGGCTTTTTATTAATGGTCAGTGAATATGAGAGACATAAGAGATTTAGTATCTCTGGCAATGAAACTCAGTGAGGAGAAGTGCCGTTGTACAAACTGTGATGGCACACAAGCACGTCCTTGGATATAACATTCCCAATTTCTCTGACTGTGCATTGCATGTGTGCAGGGGAAAGGGGAATCTAAGGACTGGGATCAGTGATAACATAGCTTATATCTTTATACTTCACTGTCTTAAGCAGACAGCTAGATAAAACAGAGCAAGAAGGCTTGTAAAGCAAAATGGACAAACAATGTAGAGTAAAATACAAATCTGAACTGCAGAGAGACCAGATGACTTAGTACTAGCTGATCTCTTTGATTTATGCTTGAGAACGAAAGCCTTGCCTTGTGAGAGATGTTCAGCATCTTGCATGCAATCTGCTTGATTATTTAGGACTCATTTTCACATCTCTACTGTCTGTGGAGTTTTTATTCTCATCAGTTTTTACACAAAAGCCTCCACTGAAATTGTCAGCAAGTGCTGTTGAAGATACAATGTGCTACTGTGATTGTCATTCATTCCTGACGAATTCAGGAACAAAGACAAACTGGAGACCCAAGGATCCAGCTTGGATCAGCACCTGAAAGTAAGAATTTAAGAAGTAAGACTGAGCAACAGCTCTCTAGCCAGGCAGGCAGAGAAAGGCAGGATTCCAGGGTCAGTGCTGCCGGTTGCTGCTGTGATTTCAGAAAGATAAGCAATGTAAAAGTGGTGCTCGTCTGTACCACACAGACCCCAGAGACCCCGACCAGGGGTACCAGTCACGACATACACAGGTAGGAATGGATGGGCCCTCTTCTGAAAAATTCACAGGTAAGAACAGATTATGGCAAGCAACCAAATTAAATAAATTTAGAGGTAAAAAAAAAAAAAAAAAAAAGAAAAAAAAAAAAGAAAAAAAGAAAAAGAGAGTAAAAAAGCAGCTGTGCCTATGGGAAAGTAAAAACACAAGGCTGAGGTACAGGAGGCAGTCACTGAAAATAGTGTTATTTCTGCAGCAATCACCCTTGATTCTGCTTCTGTGTATTTTGTTCTGGTTGCGTTGCTTCATAATGGAGCATACATTTGCCTTAGTGCTCCCATCCTGTCATGACCACTTTGAAAGTAACTCAAACGAAAGAAGTAAAGCAGACAAAAGCTCTGCTGATGTACTTCTTCCATACGTTTTTCTCCTTATTCATCTAGGCTTTGAGTCCGTGAACGTGCACGAGAATCATTTGCACATGGAAGCCATCTGGCTGTACTTCTTGTGTTCTTACCAGCAGTTTCCATTTCTCAAAAAGCATGAGAGAGTTGCATTTAGAAGCAGCTTAAGTGAAAGAGGTGTGTGTGCATGTACCTGCTCGAAGTTTTTTGTATGACAGATAAATAGTCTCGCAGGTGTTTTGCCTGCAAGAACCACCTAAAACTGCTCTGCTTTAAGTTTTCTCTGTATTCTTATAGGGGCAGCAGCTTAGATTTCCACATACAGTTTCTAGTAGTTACGATTTCAGCCTGGATAAAAAAAAAATAAAAATTGACATTTGCTCATAAATAGCAGTTAAGTCCTAGTGTGTTTTTGAACCAGTTCTTTCTTCTGTTAGCTACCTCCCACTCCAGCAGAAATTAGAGTGCTTCAGGGATCCTTTAGGATTACCTCAGTAACCAGATCACCTTAGCTAGAAGTGAGAGTTCTCACTGAATCTTTAGTATGGATTTCTATCTATTTTCTAGGTGTGGGCAATTTTAGGTGAAGATAGTATCTGAAACTGATGTTTTGAAACTGATAGGCCAGATGGAGAAACTGGCTTATGAGTGTTTAAAGAAGACATGAATGATCAGAAGAAAAGTGGGTAACAGGTCAAGCCCAGCAATCTGAAAGGAAATAGCCAACTACTGGTATGAGTGTTAGGAGAGGATTTCCTCCTGCTTCAGAGCCTTGCAGGGGACAAGAAAGGTGGATAAGCCCTCACATTTAGGGTTGCTGAAAAGAGAACCCAGATGGTTATATTCTAACCCAACTAGATGCCATCTTTGACACCTCAGTGACAAGGCTGATATCCTGAGGAATATACTCAGGCTGTACTCAGCACAGTGCACAGGAGCATCAGCATTGCATTAATGAATGTCTGGACTTCCAAAGTGCCCAGGAGATACATGATGGAATATCCACCCAACTCGGCCTTTTACTGTAACTATGTTTTGCAAGTGTCAATACCTTGGACTGTTCTTTTCTTTTTAACTGTTGTTAACATATCTGAGGCACTCAGAGGGTAGGCGAGAACGTAGGCTCTGTTGCAGCGTTAATTAAACCCTGTGTTAATACACATATTAACGTGCAAAACAACTTACCTGGAGGTCTCTGTGGTGAATTTCTGCTTTATTTGCCACTGTCTAGGTAGCATAGTGCTGTAAGACAATGAAAAACCATACTCCTACGGGAAAAACACATGGAAAATGTATAGAACAAACATACCACTGGCAAAGTCAGAATATGAAAAGCACTTAGCTAAAATAGCTTTATTAAATCTTAGCATCTTGAGGGGGGAGCTCACAAAAAGGTTTAAAAGCTGCCAGTTCCTCATGCAGGTAGTTAAATGACACAGTGTTTTCAGCTGCTAACGTTTCTTTGGGAGACAGCCACCGGATGTGGTATGTGAGGTACACATAACAAACCTGGCTTCAGACTTTGCCCCCATGTGCTGGGGATATTGAATTCAACTGAGACGCTGCTAAACTTTAGTGCTTCTTTATAATTGCTTTCTGAGAAGGTAGTGGCACCAGCAAAGTGTCTCTCTATGCATGAAAAGTTACCAGTCTGTAAGACCAAAATAGTCTCAGAGTAGATTTTAGAAAAAATGACCCTCTGCCAACCTGCTCTGGGAGATGTAACGTGTGCTCCCAGCTGCTAGGTCACCTGCAGCCTAAAGATATACTTCAAAGGAAACAGCTTTGAAGAAAAGCTATGATAGAAAGATTGTATTTTCAGTTTTTCACCCTTAAAAGTGCCTTGTTAAACTATTGTAGTGGCTGCATATTTTACAGGGTGGAAACAATTGCATTTGTTTGTAGTAATTCATTCATTCTGTCTTTTTTAATTAATACTTGATTTTTTTGCCTGATTATGACTGAAAGATGCAAATCCACTTCCCTTATAAGACCTGAAAATTTACTGTAAATTTATATTCAACTTCTAAAAGCCCTCTTTCCAGACTAGATGAATAATGTAAGAATATTTTAATCTTTAATTTTTCCTAAAAGCTCTTGAGGTCTAAATATTCTCCTGGAAGTGCCTGGGAACTACCACTTTTCAATGAGAGGAGTTAAGAGTTTGAACGGGAAAGTAAAGGCAGAAGGGGTTAAAACCGAACTTACAATCACAAAATGTTTACTCCAACTTTACAGCAGTGTTCCCAAGGGAAAGAATAATAAATCAGAGCAAAGTTATTTACATTTTTTGAAGTTGTCTGGTTGGTTTACAGGTTTTCAGAGCTTTTAATATTGTCACTTTTCCAGGTACATATTGGTGCGTAGGGTAGTATCTCTTTCTTCTGCCTTTCTGAAGAGAATGGATGCTCAGGACTGAAGGTGGAATAGAAGTGTATATTCACTAAAAAGATTGGAACAGAGGCAAAATGTTTTAATGTAGAGAAACATTGGGTTTGAATTACTCTGTTCCTATTTGAGTTTCACTTGTAGAGTGCTAGAGAGTTCTTGATGGTAGTAGTGGTGTTCAAGTGACCTAATGAACATATTTTCTAGTAAAATTCTAGCCGAGATTTGTTGAAACTTAAATTGACCTTTCCCCTCCACTGGTCTGAGAAGAAACTCTGCAAATGGATGTGTTGGTCTTGGCCTTTCTCAGCAAGAGTCCCTAATAAAAGCAGAGATCTTCTGATGCCAAAAACTGTTCACTTGAAACTAGTTTGTGACTGCAAGCTTATTTGAGAGGAAATGCTAAATGATGCTAGATTTATATAGCCTAAGACCAGTTTCTATGGATGCTGCTGCTGGGATTCCTACAGCCAGACACAGGCTTTCCAGGGCACTTGGCCAGTGAGAAATTACCCTGGGTGCTAAGACTGAGGTGCCCATTAGGTGAGATTAAGTTCCCTCTTCAGTGTTAGCCTTGCTGCTTATTGTCCCAGTTGCCTTTCTCTGGGTTTTGTCACATATGGTGTTTTAGAGGCAAGTAAATGTAACTCACTTTTTTGTGATGTTACTTGTGTGAACCAGGAGTAAGGAAAGCAAAAGCAGCTGGTTAAATAGGGAGGGAGCATGCTTGCATTCTTGCTTTAGGCTGGAGAGACAAAACTTGGTTTCACATTGCAGGTCAAAGGAGTCAGGTCAAATAAAACTGCAATGTTCTTCTTCATAAAGATTCGTGTGGGGCAGGAAGGAGACGGGATCAGAGGGAGATGCATTAAATTCATTTAAAATCTCTAACTCAAAATGTTTCTTAGTTTTTGTAAAGGCTGGTGGGTTGTTTTTTTTTTTTCTTCTTTACATAAGCATTTTTATAAATGTAGTTGCAGGACAAGACTTGAATGTAGCAGGCCTGGTCTGGCAGATCAACGATTTATCTTGTAATGGGAAAAAAAAGTAAGAAAAAATGTTAAGCTATTGCAATGTTGTCAAAGAAATGTTCCACTTAAAAGGGGACTGACATCAACTGATTTAAAATTTGTTAAATGAATATAACAGGAGATAAATGATCTATTTTCTTTATGGATGCTTTTCTCAGTTGTTCTTCTGTACTCGTGTTTTTCTGTGAATGTGCACTAATATCCACAGCCTAGCTTGTTAGAATTTTATCTGGTGCACTAGTCCTGCTGCAAGAAACAATAATATTTTGGACATTTCTGTTCCAAATAGACAGTGGTACTGTATACCTCCTAGTCATATTGTAATCCTCATTTCACATACATGTGGTAAGTTTTAAATGTGCTTATTTTTCTTTCCTACAGAATGCTTTTGGTTACATCAGAAATATCACTAAATCTTCTAAGCAAACTGTGAAAACAACCTAAATGAGATCCAAAAGCCATTTAAGAGGTTTTACTTTTCTAAAGAGAAGGTTTTGATACAGTCTATATTTGTTTGTTGCTTTTTTTTTCTTTTCTGATTTCTAAACCAATGAAAAGAACCACATTTCTCATTAAAAAAATAAAAAAAAAAAAAAGAAAGAAAAAAAGGCAAGCTATGCATACACAGAGTAAATCAAGCTTTTTTGCTTAAGTTTACAGGGAGTCCTGGGGAATGTTCCTGCTGGAAACTATGGGCTGTTTCTGGCTCTGTGGATCTACTTTTCTTTTCCTGCTACTACTCAGTGACAGTTATACAAGATTTATAGTTTATACCAGTGTTGACAGTGTCACATCCCCCCCTGCCAATCCTTAAATGTCAGCAGCAGTTTGAGTCATTTTGGACCCTGTGCAAAATGCCAACCCCCAGCTGGGCACAAGGCACGTTCTGCTTAAAACTGGCCAGTGGCACGCAGGGATCTTTTGGGTACGTGTACTGTGGAAGGCTCTCGTTTTAGGAACTCTGAAGTACAAAAGTTCACATTTTGCTGGAGATGTTTCTGGTTGTGGCCATGGTCAGATTTGCTCCTCAGTCAGAGAAATGACCACAACCATAGGTAGAAAATGTTACTGATAGTGAAACTATTGAGTAGGCTGCAGGGAAAATCAGAACTGGAATAATTCCTGTTCAGAAACTGCATAATTACACTGGAATGTAAAACATGTTGCAAGGTTTGATAGTCTTGTGAGGTTTAAGAGAACGGAGCATTAGCAGCTGAACTCGTCTGTCATCGTAGGATGCAAAAAAAAAAATTAAATCTCTGTGGGTTGGTTGTTGCATGAAGGGTTCTTTTGAAAACCAGGTATTACAGCTTTTAACTGACATCTGGCTGTGGTTCTGTACTGGCAAAGTGATGATCTAAGTAGCTGGGGAGAATGATGCTAATTGCTAGCAAATCTGAAAGGGATTCTATCATGCAGCCACTACAATACTGGAGAGTAGACTCAACTACCCAGGACATCCCTTCCAGTGCAAGTCTCCTAAGGCTTCCTCTTTACTTAAATACTCCATAGGTTAAAGAAATGGTTCTACTGAAGCTATTTTGAAGTGTGTTTTCTGCACTATCTGCCCTTTCTTGCTATTGTTTTAAAACAACATCATTGCTTAGACTCCAGAGAAGATGAAAAATCTGAAAACAGTGAAGCATTTCAGGTGACTTATTTTAAAGGGGACATTTGTGGTACCTCCAGAAGTCAGTAGTGACTCATCTTAAGTGTTTGCCAGGGCTCAGTGAAGGTCAGACCTGTCCTTTCTGTGTGTGTATAAGGGAGGATGAGACTGAGGTACCTACCAGGAGTGCATCTGTACACAGGGCACTAGAAATGGAGCGCACGCTGCTTTCAATTAGAGTAAAATTTCCTTATGTAAAGATTCTGCAAAACTGGATATTAAAGAAAGGTCCTTTGCAGAATAATTATCCTTGGGGTCTTAAGAGGCATGTCTGAATGCTACAAGAAGCCCATAGGAAGGAGATTCAAATTAGTAGAATACATGACTTTAAAAGCATCTAGAATTTATTTTAAGAAAACTACTGCAATTCTAATGAAATTAAGGGGTGACACTTCAGCTTGTCACATTATTTTTCCTCATTGCTAATGCACATAGGAACGCCTGAACTTGTTTCTGCTCTATGGAAAACTGGATGTTCTTATTTTATTTAATTCATCCTTATATTAATTCTTAAATATTTTGGGTAGACATAAAAAGTGCCTGGTTAACCAACTGAACTGTCCCCTTCGTGTATTCAGAAAAATGCACTTTTGCTTGTGTGCTCGTGTATGTAGCAGAAATAGTACAGCTCTAGGATAGGGCTGTAGTCATCTGTTCGTGTGCTTACTTTGTTCCAGTACATGCATCAGACCTGTCTGCAGAATATTGTACTGTTGGTGATGCCACAGCATCAAGAACGACATTTTCCGGTACCTGGTGGAGTTTGTGAGACTGAAAAGCACGTGCTTTGCTTCTACACAGCAGGTTTTGTGCAGTCACTGAGAAGCTGTACAGTTGAGGCTCCATGATTTTGCGTGTTTAGTTTTGTTTTCTTACAAGAGATTTTTTTGCAGCTGAATTGCACTTAAATCAGTCTTCATCTTTTGAACTGCAGTAAGTCATGGCCTGTGGCAAAGTATATAATTAAGGTGTCCAGTTCAAATCAAGTTAGCCAGACCTGTACAGACCAAGAACATATTTTCTCTGGGTGGCTGTACTATTTCTGTCATGTATACTCTGGTTTTATGGACTGGTGACAATTGATCTTCAACCTAAGCAGTGTACTTTGGTCGAATGTCTTCCATTTTTTTTGTGGGCATGTTCCTGACAGTCCTGTAGGAGCGTGAGCATGTGACAGGAGACTAGAAATGGTCAAATCCTGCAAGTCCACATGTGGCTGGTGGGAAGCCAGACACTGATTTCCCTGCAAAGTGTCAGAGGGGGAAAAAAAAAACCAAACCAGCAGTGTGACACAACAATGTTACACGTTTGCACATGCCTGCACATGTCTGTTGTTTGCGGGCAGCCCTTGGGTAGTGTGGAGGATGCTGAAGCTGTGTGGATGGGCGACCACTGAATGCCATACCAAACCGCCCAGATGTGGCAGGCATGGTGGTCCCATAGCTGTGCCCTGCTTCAGGCGTTGGAGCTGATGCTGCAACAGATCTGGGCCCTTTCTTAGGCTTGTCATTTCCTTATGCTGGATAAAAAGGAAGACTGCTTTCCCCTTAAGGTAAACATTACACTGCTAAAAGTTTTATTTTGTTAGTGACAGCAGTAAAAAAATTATATCCAATATGTGGGTTCCTCTACCACCACTGTGGGATTTTTCTCTTTGCCTTCATTACTGTGCCTTTTTTTTTTTGGTTTTTTTTTTGTTTGGTTGTTGTTGTTGGGTTTTTTTTTGTTTTGTTTTGTTTTTTCCTCAAATCTAATGAAAAGACATCCCTGAGTGAAATTTTTATTATGGACATTTCTAATAGAATTAAATTTCATCCAAGCATCACCATCACCAACACACATGGTGAAGAAGGAGTTCCAAGCGACATGCACAAAATCAAAAGGCCTTTATTCTGGAAATGTCCTGGACATCTCAGGTGGAGTGCAGTTAGCAGCACTGGAAAGGAAGGCAGGACCATGTGTGAAAGAGAGGGAGAGAAGATACACACAGACTTTATTCAAGTAATTCCACCACTGTTGAGCTTTCAGCCACCTCCTTGTGTGTATTCTCATTAAACCATCTAATACATGCACAGGCACTTTTGTGATGTATTTTCACAAGGATATTCATTGTAACTGCTCTTGAAGGTTCAGTATATGATTAATCAGTACTGTGCTTTGCTAGTGACCTAGGTTTTTTGAGAGCTTACGCAGTAAAGGTGTTTAGAGACAGATTTGAAAATGATGCACATGCTGCCATGACAGACAAACTCAGACAGAGTAACATGAGCTTTTCCAACCCCCTCATTCAAAAATTAACAGGAGTTGTCTTGAAAGCAAGCTGGTGTTTTCTGTTACAGCTCTGAGCATGCTTGTTATTGAGGAAGCAGTTCATAGTGATTAGGCAGAAATAGGGGGAGTGTTTCTGCTTCCTTTCTGCAGCCTACATTTCACGTAAGGTTCTCAGAATTAATTGCCCCCATGCAGATTTTTGCTGGCTAGTAGCCACCGTGTGCATGAGCTGAAGTAGGAATGAGAAGCTTCTAACATCCTTGAAGAAAAGCTGCAGTCACCTGAGATCTCGTGCAACAGCCTAGCCAGGCCTTGTGTGCCCTTTGTCAGTTGCTCTTCCAAGCACCAGACTCCCCTTCTTGTGTTCCCCTGAGTGCCAGAGTTTGCATTTTCACTTCCCAGGACAGGGCCATGGTCCTAGGTGTCTTTGCAGGATTCAACTGTGCTGAAGCTGTCAGGCAGAGATCATAGCCATCAGTTGTGATTTCCCCCAGGCCCCATTGTGTGCCAGCAGACCTTGCTGAGCTCTTGCCACCACCCAGCCACAGATGCTCTGGGACAGGCTCTTCAGTTGCCATAGTGAGAAGGAGGGTGCCTCTGGGCTGAGCATCCCTTTTCTCATTCCTCCCAGCCAGGAGCATGGGGCACAGCAGAGCTGCAATGCAGGTGGGGTTGGCAGGCACCTGCAGTCCTGAAAAGGAGGGATCTCAGGTGGCTTTGTTCAGCTCTTTCTGCCACGGAGTCCCCCAAGGAGAGGTCATAGCTCTGCAGCATAATCAGACCAGAGAAAAAGGTTTTGGACACACCTCGCTTGCATCGAGTCTTCTGGTTTAATATTGTATCACACTCAGGGGTATTGCAAGACCTCTCCAGTGCGAATGCTCCGAGGCATTTGTTTGGTGTTAGCCAGTACATCTCTAAATCACCCTGTCAAAGGATGTTTTTTCCTTGTGTTCCTTAAGAACAGAACTGAAGTTTCTTTTACCACTGCACCCTCGCTCGTTCAATCCAGTGCATCATGTGTCTGGGTCAGGCTGTAATTTCCTTCTCCTTTCAGGCTCACAGGAAGCAGAGCACACTGCTGACACGGGTTTTTAAAATATAAATAAGGAAGTTCAGTCACAATAGCAGTCACCAGTATAGCCCATAGAAACTGAGATGCACACAAATTATGTGATTGTACTTCTTGGATGTAAAAGCCTGCCAATAAGCCATACAGCATGCAACCCGTGCTAGCACACACAGCATCCCACTCTCTTTCTATTGTGTACGTGCTACCACTTCAGACGTTTCAGTGGCTGGCAGTGTGATTAAAGACGTGTGCTCACTGCTCAAAAGGTGTATGTCTCTCCACACTTCTCACCTTGGCTACAGAAGTAACACAAGGACAGCTTGCAGATGTTGAATGCAAAGGAGGAGGTCCCTTCCTGTCTTTTCTCTTTTTCTGTATGCTTCTTTCCGCAAGCTTTCTGCAGTACTTGCCTTGTGACCCAGACAGCCTCTTCAGCTGCCCAGCCAGGAAAAAATGTTTTCAAGGTAGTTGAGACTTTTTTTTTTTTCCCCAATTAACTCAGCTCCCTGGCAAACCAAAGGAATAGCAGACCTGACCCTGTGTGGGTGGCAGGAGGCTGAGCTAGGTCAGGGGAGTTGGACTTCCACTTCTTGGCTCTGTCATACTGCTGGTACACAGAACTATACTTCAGCTAAGTCAGAATCTTAGCCTGCACACAGAGAAATTAACTGCTCTTCTAGTGATGTCCAATGGTAGGACAAGGGGCAACGGGCGCAAGCTGGAACGTAGGAGGTTCCATGTAAACATAAGGAGAAACTTTTTCATGGTGAGGTTGACAGAACACTGGAACAGGCTGCCCAGGGAGGTGGTAGAGTCTCCTTCTCTGGAGACATTCAAAACCCACCTGGATGCGTTCCTGTGTGACCTGACCTAAG
Source organism: Megaceryle maxima (assembly GCA_024605025.1). Taxonomy (NCBI): domain Eukaryota; kingdom Metazoa; phylum Chordata; class Aves; order Coraciiformes; family Cerylidae; genus Megaceryle; species Megaceryle maxima. The sequence goes on from JANHGN010000338.1 coordinate 63,999, forward strand.
TGATCCTGCTCTGGCAGGGGGGTTGGACTAGATGATCTTTCAAGGTCCATTCCAGCCCCAGAATGTTAATTCTGTGATTCTGTGTAATAATAGAAATGATCAGAGAATTCCTGCATGGGAAGTGTTTGTAGCAGTGCTTGGGATCGCACTATAGTAATGATTTTGGTTCAGTCTGGGCCTTAGAGACTTCTTTGTGAGTGAATTTGGTGAAGGGTTGAAACAGACTTTTTGTTTCACATGAAATGGTAAACTTAACGTAATCTTTCTTAGGTTTCTTGGAGTGCTGTAGCAAATGGCAGGATGTTACCAAAAGTAGCTAAATTCTTTCAGAATTGAAGGTTTTTGGCTATTCAATATATTACCAGAGGTAGCCAAGACACTTGAGAACCAAAATTGTCATGTAGTGACAGTCCTCTCTTCCCTTTTCATAAGAGATCTCATTTTCTGATTTTCAATCAATTACATGAATAATTTTGCATGTTACAAATAATCATTCCTAACAGGCTGAACATTGCGTCAAATGCTTTCAGACTTGCTTGTAGGGAGAAAGGAAAATCAGAAGAGAAAATGATGTTTCGGTATCTAGGCCTCAGAAGGAATTTCTTTGCTGGTCGCAGGGAAGGAATGTGATGAGCATGACCCATGAGAGTAAGAAGAAAGAGGAAAGTATACTGAAAACAAAAATACTAGGGGTTTTTGTGTCATACTTAGCAGAGGTATTTTCATTGTATCAGAGAGAGGGTTGTCATCTCCCCACTAAGATAGCTGATCAAGTTCCCAAAACATTGGACAGCTTCTCAGAGAGAGAAGACAGAACTCCAAAGTGTTGACTCCTAGAACAATATTAATATGTGCTGAGATTTTCAAAGATCTTATGTTCTGATTCATGGGCAAAATCCCAAGGAGCTAGTATGTTGCTCATTAAACATAGATACAGATATAAAATGAAAAAAAAAAAAATCTTTTCCAATCAATCAGGTCCAACTGTCTCCATGCAGTAACATCTGGTGTGTGTTCTTCCCCTTTTGCTCAGATTTCTACAAACATGTTTGCTATCTGCTCCATGTGTTTCATATCCTATGTCCATATTTGGACAGACATTTTCTCCTCTTTTTTTTGTTGGAGAGAGCATTTGGGAGCTGATACTTTCTACACTGTTTATGAAAATTACTTTATTGGCCTTGCCAAAACACAGTATGTCTTCTCGGGTAACTGATATTAAAGTTTATTGCTTAAGTACAATACATTCCAAATTTAGGCTTCAGAAAATTGGTTGTATTACTAGTAATTTCCTCTTCATTTTTTGATGCTTGACTTGAGATACTGGGATATGATTTCCAGAAGTGCTGAGTACTTACAGCTGTAGCTGAAGTTAGAGGAAGATAGGCTTGGGGCATGCAATGTGCAGGTTAATGCTGTAACTGAAAAATCAGGTTTACATTGTCTTAACTGGGCACCCAGAATCAGTGAGTACCTTGAAGAATTGTGACTCTTATCTCAGCAGTTCATGTCTAGAATGATGATGATGTTACCCTTTCATGCTGCAGAATGTTCAAAGACAGGGAACTATGTTTTTGGCTGTTTTCTATTAAGAGGTGTTGTATGTTCTCTCAAACAACATATCCTACAGAAAGATTAAAGAAAGTTTGTTGCCTTTTTACTCTACAGAGAAAAAAAAACAAGTTTGTTTTGGGAGGGACGCTAGTGTTTTATGTCATACCCAGGCCCACCTACCCAGTCACTCGACTGTTTAGGAGTTTGATCCAGTTAAACAAATTTTTGAAATGTCTTGAATGAGTCTTGCCAGGCCATGGCATTTGGTTCTTCCTGGTGTGCTGACGTTTGGGTATTCTTTGCAAAGTGTTTCAGATGTCATCTATTTTATCCCCTGGATGAGGCCCTGTTGCCATTAGCACATTCACAGAGCTCTGGCTTGTTATTTATGGAAAAGACTCTAACCTTTTGTTCCAAAAGCAGTTACTGTGCTCAAGTACTTTTTCCCCTTGCTCCTCAGATAATTCTGTCTCTGATGCTAGGGAACAGCAATAAAATATTTCCCCAGTACTTTGTTCTCAACTGTAGCCAGCCAGACTTTTTCATCCATTTTATTAGCCTCTGTGTGTAAAAGGACCGCATCAGTAACAGCTTTTTTATAACTCTCCTCAAATATATTCCCACTGCTTCTTTTACATTAGAGATTTTATAGGCAATTTTTTCCCACGTGTTTTATTTCAGTTGTTTTGTTAGTACAACTATGGACTGATCATCAAGATGATATGGAAGGAATTTTAGGCTTACTTATAAAATGATCCAATAAGAAGTACTGCATGATTAATTGGAGAACAATTTTAAGAATTGTTGATGTTTTTAAAGAAGAGACTCTTAGTAATGAAGTAAGTTGATTGGTACTGTCGTGGAAGGAGTTGCCATTTGAGGTACTAATTTCATAGGGCCACACTCCTCCTCCTAGACTCTGAGCAGCAAAGTGATGCTGTGGCAAGGCTGCAGTGGGAGGGAGCAATCAACTCTGTAATGGTAAAGTGCATTCTTGGGCAGAGTCAGAAAAACAGAGGGCTCCAGAAATGTCTCTCTCTCCCTGTCATAAATCAAATGTGATGAATAGTGTTCTAGTTGTTCTGATACTGGAAACAAAATCTGAACAACACTGCTTGTGTTGGCAGTTCACTGTGGTTCCATGCTGAACAGAACCTGTTTTGATAAAGGTCCTATGTCAATGACTCCAACGACCCTGGGTATATTTTCTTGTCAGGTCCTCAGAGCTCCAGGAGATGGTCACGTTTCTGGTTTCTTCTGGAGCAAAATGCTTATAGACATATCTGACTGGGGGCAATGTTTGTTTAGTAGATGTGAGCCTCAGACTCAAATAAGGTTCATGCTAACACATACATTTTAGATATTTGTCTAGGTCTGAGAGCATACCTGTCACCAGGGATTTCATGTTTTGGTTTAGCTCTGTCTTCAGAAAATGAAAGAGTTCTGAAATAAGGTGTATTTCACAGTAGTGAGAATGTGAAATGAATTGTGAAATCAAGTCCAATTTTTGCTGCATATTTATTATCAAAATAAGGTTCTAGACAAAGTCCCATTGATAGCTGTACAATTTCTGCCAGTGAAGGATGTGATGCTAACTGATAAATTTTTCACAGTGCTTTATTAGATTAAGAAAATAATAATTAATTTCTCCTCAAAGCTGGGCATCTACCATCAAAAACAGATCTGCGCAAAACAAGACTTGCTTCTTGTGCTAAATGCCCACCTTTATAGCTAGGCAAGCAGGTTACACCTAAGTCAGTAGCACAGTAGCAGCTTTTTCTTACCCTCTGATTCCTTTGACTGTCACAAGATGAAGAAAACCATTAGCAGCTGCACAGCTCTGTGCAAGGGTTTAACTGCATGTGGAGCAGGACTGAGTGTGCTGAATTAGTTCACAGAGAGCTGATAATAAATGAGAGAAGCAAGGCTGACTCCCAGCTGAATAGTTTACTGCTGTGGCCCGTGTTTTTAATCCACAAGAACAGGAGATTGCTGGCTTTAGTTACACTTTCAGTAGATGAATTACACACCCAGTGGCAGCTCTCATTTGGCATGTAATAATTGATACTTTTCTGCTTACTCACGAATGTATGTAATAGCAGAGAGCTACCTGAAGGTCCAGAGAAGGAAAAAGAATTGGCATTTTAGACACACCTTATATGCATCCAATGGGGATAAGCTTTTTCTGTATGACATTTTAGTATATTCTTCTTCTCCTGCTGATTTCCTGCATGCAAATTGCTTGTGGACTTTTTATCCCAGTCATGGGTTTCTGTAGCTTTTCCAGCTCCACGAGCTTGGGGAAAATCTCCTGTGGGGCAAGCAGGAGCAATTTTAGGAGAGCCCTATGGCATTACTCCTGGCCTAGGGACATCAGAGTTGGATGTGGCTTCCTTGGGAGGAGCACAGTGGTGAGAGGAGTGAGGTCTCCATGTGTGCAAAACCCACCACAGTTACATCAGCTTGTTCCTCACCCCTCAGTGGGTCATTACAGGTATCTTTCTATTTGAGCCCATGCCTATATGCATATCTACATATGGCAGATGAATGCTTTCGTAATTGCACTTCCTGTTGAATGCTTAGGTTCCTCCCAAGACTCTTGCAAAGAGTATCAAATTCTTAGAAACCCATCATCTGACCTTTTTCTTTTGGAATATTTATTAGTGTACAACAGCTACAGAGTTACTCAAAGTGGTAGAAGTAGCATCAGCAGTAGATAACTATTACCACTGTGCAGTCTTACTGTTTTTAAAGCACCAGAGTAATTAGCTATTTTCATCCTTCTTTGATTACAATTATGCTGAAATATAAACATCACTTAATGAACTTTGCATCGAGGAAGGGCTGTACCACTATTACGTAGGGCTGCTCCATATCTACACAGTGATATTCTTCCTGCATTAGCATAGTTACATTTAAAGCAGGAGTGGCTAGAGATGGAGTTTGGTTTATTGCACCTCTCAAACGAATGTGTGTCAGGGAATAAAAGCGAGTGGAAAAAGTCTGTCTGGAAGTAGGCAGCATGCTGTGGTGTATTGTGTTTCGCTGACACGAGAGGAATGTAGCAGGGAGGTCTACAGTTGCCTGCTGTAGGCACTAGCACTCAGGCTGAAAAGCAGCTTGGGATGTGCCTTTTGCTTCATTAAGCAAAAGGCTTTATGCCTGTGGCATGAAGTGCTATAAAACACAGTGGAAATATAATAACAATAACGTTGTTAGACAGTCTCAAACATCTGAAATCACAAGTCAGATATTCCAACATAAAATCTGTCTAGAAATTAGGGATATGTTTTTTAAAATTCTTTATTTCTTTTTTTGCTTCTTGAGATTCATTTATTTTTAAGTGAAAGCTGAGATCTTCACTGAAAGTTGAGATCCTCACCTGACTTCAGGGCTTTAGGAAAAACACCCCATTTAAAAAAAAACTTGCAAAAAGGTGATTAAAATTTTTAACAGTGAGTCAGACGTCTTTTGTAGAAGGTGTGTGATTGTATAAGCTCTGTCATTGTAAATAGGGTCTAAAAACCAGGCATGCAAAATGCAGGCTAAGCTTCTGGCATTTACAGTTCAGTTGAGGTTTGCTTACCTCATTTTGCTTGCTTACAAATGTCACTAACTGTGCTGGCTCATGCTATTGAGAAGCTGACCAAAAAAAAGAAACCACCGCAACCAAAACAAACCACCACAGTCTAGAAAGCCTGGGTTGTGTGGAGAGAGCCATGGTGAGTTACCTACAGCTGATCCATATCTGGTGTAACTTCTGCAGGATCCCAGAGTTTCATCCCGTGCATTTTGGAGTCAGTAGCAGGAACTTCTGCAGCCTCCCAGAGTTTCATCCTGTGCATGTTGGAGTCCGTAGGACTCCTGTTTGCAAGAGCAAGCACATAATGCTGAGAAACGGATTAATTTCCTTCTGTTGTCCATGTCCTCCAAAGAAATCCCAGTGCTCACACCTTCCCTGCAAGGGAAGGTGTAAAGGATGGGGATGTCTGAGTTTTAATCCCCACTCTGCTGAGGCAGCAGGCTGGAGCTGCACCGTTTTGAACAGCTGCACGGTTAGCAAGCAAGGAAGGTGGAACGTTCATGTTTCTAGGCACTTTTGCAGCACTGGAAAAGCAATGTCAGGGCATGGGCATGGCCTTTTTTTTTCTGTTGTTCCTGTTGACCTGGACTTCAATCCCAAAAAAGAGAAACTACAAAGCCCGTACTTTGGAAAGATTAATTAAGATCCAAGAATTTGAATAATTGTATAGGATTTTTAATGTAAATCTCCAGTTTGCTGGTTTGGAAAGTGGGTGTTCAGACAGTTGGTAGGGGAGCTGTAGATCTGCTTCTGTCTTGAACTCAGTTGAGATCTTTTTCTGCTGTGCAACCCCAGAAGAAACGACAATTTTTGAAATAACATTTCATCACCATAAATGCTTCTCATTTGATGCTCTGACATTTGGTGCTGGCAGCTCCGCCTGCCTCTTCAGCCTGCGTGTGGCTGTCACCGTTCAGCCAGCCCTTCTTTCCTGTGTAGCTAGTTCAGATGAAAACCACCTTCATCCCAGGAGTGCTCCAAGCAGCTGTTTAACACAGCTAAGTCCCACGAGCTCTGTCACACAAATAGAAACTTGCTCTTAGGTCAACATTTACAGCATCATTTTCATTGTTTTTAAGATTCCTATCAGTTATAGAGGAATGATAAATAATCCAGTGGTCTGGAACCACATCGTTCTGGTGCAGGGAGCTGTTACCACTACAGATGATGCTTTAGGACTTGGAGGTGTGTGTGATGCACTTTTGTACTCTTGGATCTGGCACTTCACCTAATGGTTCAATGTCACTGGAGCCCACTGAAGGCTGCAGAGGATACCATTCAGTTTGTAAATACTTCCTCTACCTCTAGTGGAAACGCTTCTAGTCAGAAGCAATGCCTTGAAATGTTTACTGTCGTATTGATAGGAGAAAAATATACAGATATAAAGAGGTCGTGTGCATTAATTATTTATCTTGCAATCAAGAAAGTATAAAAATAATCCAGGGTGAAAATTGGGAAGGTTGTAAAGGAAAGCTCTTTTGGTTTGAATAATGCAGCCCCCACTCAGGCTTTCTCTGGAGAACGTGAGGTCTAATCCCAGCACAAGTAAATACATGTTTTTCTCTAAAACTGATTTAAAAATCATGCACCTCTTGAGAGAAGACTAATTGTGTTCACTTAGCTTCAAGTGAATAATTAAACTGTGAGGAGTTATTATATTCCCTGCTCCGCTGTAATGTTTCTGACTTACTAATTCTTAAATATTCAACTTTTAGACTTTTTAGCATCCATCAAGCCCTGCTTCTGTTGTCTGAAAAATAAATTATATAAAGGAAAAACTGCCACAGATTTAAATACGTTGTATTGTTACAGTATAAACATCGTAATTAAACCATTTGAAAACAGGAGCCGCCGACGACTTCTGTCGGGAACTCAGCCACCTGTGGGATTTTTATGCCTTTGAAAGTCTCCCCAACGATCCGATGTGCTTTGCTGCTTCTGATTGTTCTTGAAGTAGAATTAGGGTTTTGTCCTTTACAATCTGTTGGCTCTGTCTGCTAAACACACACACATACTAAGTGCTGTGGGATCGAAACAAACACAAGTTACTTCTCCTTTGCTTGTGGCTTTGATGGGAGTTGCAGTGTGGCAAAAGTCAATAATCTGACTCTTAGTGTTTTGGGGATCATGGTGGATTAAGGTAGATGCCTTTGGCCTGGATCAAGAACATGCAAGGTACCTTCAAACCAGAGGGAAGGGTGAAAAGAAAAGAGACTGGAGAAGAATGAGACAAGACACTTGAGAAGGCAGGTAGCCTGGTCCTGAGTCCTAGGGCAGAACTAATGACACCCATATTACATTAGCATTGTACCTTCTTAAAAGTCTCTGCTAACAGAGATTCTGTCACCTAATGAGGGTTTGGGCAGATTTTTTTCCTGTTAGAAACATTTTCTTGATGGCTGACTCACTCCACCAGGTGCCTGTGACTTTGCCCTGAAGTTGCTGCCTTTGTAGGGAGGGTAGGACAATGCCACATTAAGGAAGTGAAAGGAGATGGGGAGGGAAGTGCTCAAGCAGTGGGAGGAAGGTTGTGGAGGTGAAGGGCCTGGATGGAAAGCCGTGGGAGGATTAGGAGGAGAAGAAAGTCATTCTCTTCTGGGGTATTTGTCATTGTATTTCTCATGACTTTCTGGTATTTTTGAAAAGCTTTAGACAGAGTAAGAGTGAAGTTTGGAATCTAAGCACAACCTCGGTGGTGAAGAAACATCTGGGTCCCAGCTGCAGAACTAAAAAATAGTAAAGATGTGACCGTAATGCATTTTTCCTGTCTTTTCTACCCTCACAGATGAACAGGAGCCAGCAGTCAGCAGTGATTCAGATATTTCATTGATTATGGCAATGGAGGTTGGACTGTCCGATGTGGAGCTTTCCACTGATCAAGACTGCGAAGAGGTGAAGTCTTGAAAACAAACAGAGATCCAACACTAAAGTACAGGGGAGGGTCACAGGGAGGGACCGAGCCAGCTTTCTAGGATTTGGACCAGTCATGCACATGCCTCCAGAGCACTGTCACTCCTGCACACTCCATTCTGAGATGGTCACGAAAAGCAATAGCAACAGTGGTGTCCGCCTGGATGCGGTTTCATCGTCTGCATACATTCATTTTATTCAAATGGGAGATGAACGCTTCCAGTTTACCCATGTGCTTGAGAGCAGTCGTGTAACTCTTCAGTGGCTCATAAATACGCAACTGAAATGACAGCTTGGAGTGTTTTCTACACTTGGTCGATTGGGATTTTTGTTTGTTTTGTTTTGTAAAGACATATGTTTGTTATGTTTGGTTGGTTGGTTATAGTTTGTTATGGATGGACATTCTGTTTTGTTGACTGACCCCAGCTTTTTCAAGAGTTCAATCCAGAAATCTGACTTCCCATTCACAGTCACTTCATGATCTGACTCCAGGATTTATCATTGCCTTGTTTCTGCATGAAGTACGCAGGGCTTCAAGAAGGATGGTGCACCAGCACCAGTAATGTGAAGCCTGCTTTCATTAAGTAGGATCTGCAGAAGTGGTATATTCTGAAGTTCTTTATTTGTAAGAGAGCTCTGAATTAACAGAGATTGCTAAGATTTGAGTTTAAACTGCATTATGTTGGGTTTTACTTAGAGCTCTGTTCTAGGCAAGTGTCATACAGTATAAAGGAGAGAAAGCAAAGCTTAAAGCTTCACTCTGTCCTTGTAGTACTTTGCTGTATTTTATGCTATTAGCAGTTGTCAATACATCAAAGGCCTTCCTCCAAGTCACAGTTCAATAGCTGGAAAGGATAACATCATGTCTTTTCTTAACTCTACAGACCAAAACCAGACTAGTAGGCTAAAGGAGTGTCTTGAGAGGTTTCCAGAGTTTGCTTGTTAACAGCCGTACATTACATGGATGACAAGAACATTCTTAGAAAGGGTCTGGAGATGCTGACGTCAGTGTCAGACGTGGCAGCTGGGTGAAATGTTTACATCCTCATTTGTTTGGGGTTTTATTCTTAGTGCATTTCACTTCTTATGTTTTGATGGCAGTTTCTTGCCTGCTTGTTGTCAAACACAAGAGTTCAGGTGGTTCTTGCCTTCCGGAGTCCCTGTCAACATTGTGGAAACCGTAATGGAAGGCTTGCAATTCTTATATAGATATGTATACCAAAATATTTTGGATAGAGGGGAAGGAAATTGAAAATAAACAGAACTAACATAAATCAAACCACCTAAATAATAATGACCTGTGATGATACTTTAGTTCCTCCTGAGCTCTGCTTTCCGGGGACAAGCTTGGTGTGACTTGTTCAGTGTATGATTTCATTTTTCAGTCAAAATACTCAACTGTGAAGAAGCATTTTTAGCTCACTGTTATACAAGAGTAAATGGTTTCTGTTGACAGTCAGATGATTTGAATCACATTACTGCCTCCTGAGTAAGTCCATAGAATCAGCAATTCATCTTACACTGAAATTTCATGGAGAGGTCAAACATTTTGACTTGATGGTGTCATGGCAGCATCTCAAAATTCAACTGTTAAGGTTCTTGCTGCCTTTAATCTCCTTGTGGACTTACTTGTTAGATGTGGAAACCAACTTCCAGCCAAAATTGAGTTTGTCAGATCTATTCTGGAACAAATGTGTTTAGAACTATCCCTAAAATTTCAGCCAATTGCTACTTTAGTAGAGGAAGAAGGAAAAATTTTACCCTGTGCTTTTTGGTCCAGTTAGAACTCAATTCATTTTATAGCTTTTTTAAAATTTTTTTTTTCTTTAATGTTCTTGCTCCTGAAACTACAGTGTAACTTTGAGGCAAGGGAGCACAGCCTAATCATCCTTCAAAACCCTCATCTGGAAATGTGCCGTTACATTTTTATAAGCCATTTGAAAGGACATCATTTTAATTAAAGAGATGCAGGCTGCTGGAAATCTGCTTGGTTTAAAAAGAAAGTTAGAGATTGTTCCAGAGGGCGCAGCTAGGTCAGTCTTGCCAATATTTGTGGTTCTGTAATTGTATTTTCCTTATTCTTTAATGTCTTCTTTATTCCTTGTTGCTATGGGAAAGGCAAAAAACACCAGGGGAACCGATGCTGAAATTCACCCCTGCACAAGATTGTTGCACAAAGTACCGCATCAGCTGCCACTTAAGCTCTGGAAATAATGCTGAAATGGGATATAAGTGGTGCTTACACAAAATACTGGCTCTTCACGCAGCAATGAAATTCATCTCAGATGACTGCAGGGGAAATAGTGAAGCTGGTTATACAGTCAGGTCTCCCTATGGAAAGTACACACACTGGTACAGTTTCCTCTCCGGGGCCAGTGCCTGGGTGCTACATGTCACAGGAACATCATGAACACGATGTCCAAGTTGTCAGTGATCCTTTAACATCTACCCACTGCAGCCCAGCACACAAGACAAAAACCTCCCAGCCATGCTATTTGAGTTTCAGAGGAGCTGTTGCAAAGTCTTTGATTTATTTCATGAACTTAATTAAGTTAATCTCAATGGGTAGATTGACCAATTATCTGTTGCCATAGTGGAATCACCCACAGCAGAGCAGGTGAGGTCTGAGAAAAAGCAAAGCAGGAGGTAGAACCCCCAGCTGGTACTGAAGTGGGTCCTTTGCCCATCCAAATCATTATAAAGGGAGCTGTGCTCAAGGGGTATCACATACCTGCTGAGAACCTGCCCCTATTTCTAGGAGTTAGTGAAGGATTTCGGAGAGGGATCACACTGTGCATGCTCTTTTCGTGAGTAACCTATACTAGATGTGGTCCCCAGGGACCACAGGTGCCCACTGGCAGAGGGAGGGTTCTAGGTTGGGTGAGACATATTTTTACATATCACTGTACTGTGGCCTTTCAAAAGAGGCATCCTAGCAAATCTGGGTCAGGAGTCTTTCTGCTTTTTGTTTCCCCAATTCTACCTGGAGTTTTGCTCAGGAAAGTTGTTTTTCTGTCCCTGTCCTCAGATGTTCTACAGCTCTGAGCTCTGTTAAGCAATAATGAGTGCAAAGCCAGGTTACACATCACTGAAGCCAGAACTTAGAAAAGCACTTAGGTAAATGTTCTATTCCATCCTTCTTCAGAAAAGCACTTATGACTAATTTTGGACTTGAACCAAAATTGCATTATTTTCAACAGGTCTTCTATGAGCATAATTAAGCCTCTGTGTCAAGTGGAAATGTTTTCCTATAGCAAGGACCTCGTTGACAATATACTCTGTATGTATAACCTGTGAAATGTCTTGGGAATTTGAGGTGATTCCTAAATGTTAAGACCCCCAGGTGTATGTATGTAACACATATGAAAGCCTTAATTCTGCAGATCTATATGTCCATCCACATTTTTGCTTACATGACTCTCTACACTAAGGTTCCTCACAGGGAAGAGTTAAACCTCCCAGTTTGCTGTTTGGGGCAGGATTAGTCCCATCCTGAGCTCTGTGTGAGTCCTTGGTGCTGCTGCCCACCGAGCTTGGGCACCGGCACTAAATATGTGGGATTGAGATGCTGGGGACACAGCACTGCCTGTTCAGGAGAGAAAACAGCCTTTAGCATGCAGCCAGGGAAAACCAAAATCCTCTGGTGCCCTCTGACGAACAAGGGCTCGTGCACATAACTCCGCAGGCTCACGCCTTGACTGCTCACCTGCGGCACCTCCTGTACGGGGCCAGCAGGCAGAAGTCGCTGCAGCTCTCCGAGAAAGGTGCTCATGTCATTAAGCTGATCTTGTGTCTCTGCGAGCTCTTCCTTTCTTGTTATCTCAGGCTCTTTTCTTTTCCATGAGCAAGTAGTAGGTGGGAGAAGCGTTCGCCATAGTGAGGCTCATCTTCACTCAGGCTGGGTTGTAGGATGAAACTTGAACAGACAGAGACCACACTCTATCTTTTGGTTTTCATGGGTTTCACTAAATGGCTTTTTCAAAGGTCTGTTCAATAGGTAGGACACATAAAAAGTTATATGGGCAGAGTTTTGCACTCACAAATGACCTGAAGTGTGCATGCAGATGTGCAAGGCACCGCTAGCTCTATATCTCTTCCATCCCATTCTGGTGGGGACACAGATTTGGCACCTGCTGAAAGTTTGGGATTTTTTTTTCATTTTTTTTTTTTTTCTTCTGAGTACTTTAGAGCCTCCAAACCAGGATCAGGACAATCCTAGCACTGCAGTTCATTCTTTAAGCAGTCTATGGAATTAAATTGCCATGTATGCATATAAAAGTACATTGATATGACTGGAAACTGTACCGTAGTGAAAACAGAAGCAGCTGCCATTTTTAGAGTTTTTTATATGAGGGAGATTGTGGCACTAAATAAAAAGGCCTTATAGAGGCAATTAAAAAAAATAATAAAAATTCTTGGAATCACGTATGATAAGATGTCCCTCAGATCTCACTACTTTAATGACCCCTGGATCAGATCCAGAGGAAGTCATTGCAAGAAGGGCAGTACTTCATCTCGTTTGAATGACTCGTTTGGGATACATTCTTACTTTGTTAACAAAATGAAACCAAGCACCAGAAACAGATCCAGCTCTGAATTTAATCATACTCAAAGAATATGCATTTTGTGATCCAGAGTTTTTGTTGTCAAACCTGTTAACCCATTCACTTCTTCACCTTGCTATATAAAAAGAAATGCTTGTCCAGTTTGAAAAATGTCTAGCTCAGAAGACCTTTGCACACGGGCGGGTTGCCCTGACAGGTATCTGCAGATCACTTAACACTTCCATGTACTTTTAGTCATCAATACAACACAGTTGCAGATCTTCCATGAAGTGTGTTTTATTTCTCACTCTTGTTAAACCTCGAGTACAGTCATCATACAGATTTTCCAGAGTTTTGCCTTAATATTTTTTTCCTTTGAATATATGCCACAGCCCTTTGTGAGGCTTCTGTGATTAAAAGGCAAAGATTGGGGCATGAGGCTTTATCTATAAATCACTGGGCTGCAAGTCCTTGCTGTGACAATTGCTCTGTACCAAAGTGACGATAGAGGTTACGCAGAACCCAGGCAGCTTGGAATCTCCCAGGCTTTGTTGGTAAGAGGCTTGTTCCTTCATGATCTCTGTCTGTAGAAAAGCTCGTGACTAAGCATGTAGTTTGAAATAAGGCAGGAATAACACTTTATAGCCAGAGCAAACCAAGAAAACCAATAGTTGTTTATTGATTTCTATTCCTTAGCAATAATGGACTTCTTTTAACCATTTGTATTTCCTGCAGATCCTTGTTGTAGGACCAAAGCTACCAGTCTGCTAGGCCAGGATAAACTCTAAAGAGAAGAGGGAGGGCTCGGTTTGCTGTTGGGATGCGTGCATTTTGCAGTACTGAAGTGGCAGAGAAATCCAGCCTGTTCCCTCCCAGCCCTCTCCACAAACATTTGCTCTGGTGTGAGCCTTTGCTGCAGGAAAAGGAGATTGTGGGATCAAACTAACACTGTGCCACTTATTCTCTTGCATTTTGTGCTGCCCATATCTCTTATAGCAGGCTGGACTGCTCTGGTTCAGCACAGGGAAAGGGAACCAGCCAAAGTGCAACTTAAAGATAGGTCCAGGAGTATCAGCAGATCGAGGCCAGGCAAGCTTCTTCATAACCCGTGCTGACCGGGATTGCTGCCTCACTGGAGAACGCTGAGCATTGACTGGTTTGTTTTATAGATGCAAAACAAATGAGCGTTTCTGGGGCAGACAGTGTGACAGAAAGGAGTCAGCTTGGTTAGTGCAAGTGGTGAAAAGCAATGTCATGAAATGCTTTAGGGGTGAGGGAAAAGGAGAGTGGAGGTGGCATTTTCACCAACTTTTTTAATAGGGACAACTGATCCAACACAATCACTTCTTTTATTTTACCAAGCTGTTACCTGAACTAATTGATAGTTTCACAGCTGAAAGAGGAGCACCAGATGGACTTTTTAGTCTGGATTTGTTTGTGTAGCAGATGGCAGCTGCAGGCTGGGACCGTCCTCTGCCACGCAGCTTCCCCCGCCGGGCTGGAAACCCGCTCGGCTCTCTTTCTCTTCTTTGGCACTTTGTCAAGGAAAAAAACCTTCTGATAAGGAGCTGTATTTCAAACTGGGAAATCGAGAAGAAAGATGAAAGAAAGAACTGGATTTTGACTGAAAAGTTATCCCAAATTTAATCTTGTCTCAATTATTTTAATTGTGAATCAGTGGAAGTGATTTCTTTCTGGAGAGAACGAGGGAAAAAAAAGAAAGGAGAGAAAATAAAAGACATTGCAGTTTCCCTTTCTTGTTTATTTCCTGATTCTTCAGTCCTGTGTATCATTAACAACAGCAAGATCAAGATGCTTGTTTGCTCTGAATGTATACAGTTATTTCAGATGTCAGATAGCAAAATGTTTTGTATGTGTACGTGATACCATCCTTCCTTCTTGTTTCATGTTAGGAACCTGAAATGACTGTACCATTTTATAATTAGAAATGTAAAGAGGGGACAGTGGGTGGGAGGGTCTGTTATTTTTATAGCAAGATGTTCCTTGTATTTAGTGAACATTTGAAATGGTTTTGTATTTGTCAAAATATACATTCCATCCATTTCCAGAAGAGAATTATTTTTATTTAGAGTAGTTTATAAGCAAACCAAAAAAATGTGGCGTCCCAGCGTACACAGTTCATGAACAGAGCAGAAGTATCCTGGTTTTCAGTGATGGCTCCAAATCTTTTTCCAGACATGTCTCTCCTCACATGCTGCAGAGCCATACCAGCAAATGCCAATTTTAAAAGGGGAAGAAAAATCCTGAATGAAATAAATACCATATGGATCAGTGCAGAGTTTACCAAAATAATCTCCAGTTCAGAGACAATGGTCTGTCCCAGTGAAATTCTCCAAGGTAATCAGTCCCGCTCTGGACAACAAGAGTGGGTTTACTGGGAGGCCTTGAGCCCTGCCTCTCCCCTTGCCCCACAGGGCTGCCAGCCCCAGCAAGCTGGGAGGTGACAGGTTTGTCACACTCGTGCACTGCAGCTCCCTCCGGATGGGAGCCTGCTTTTGACTGAGGTTGTTTTGCTGTTTGTAAAGCAGTCGTTTTCTGCAGGCTGACCATGCTGTGTTTCTTTTGACTGTGGAAAATGACCCTTCATCTCCATATTGTAAGAAAGAGTTCCTTTCTCCAGACAGCTGCACTTTGGTTTGTGAAACACCTAGCGAAGCAAAATCACACAGTGGCGTTTGCTTTTTCTTTTAGTTAGCTCCCCACCACTACCTGTGACTTGCTGCCAAAACAGTGCAGTAGCAGTTTGTGAAGCGAGCCTTTTTTTCTAGCATTACTTTCTGTACAGTATTGCAGATATACTTTAACTCTTTGCTAACATTTTATGATGTGTACATCTTCCCCTACAATGCACTTTATCTCACTTGAAAAATATGGGAGTCGGAGAACTACCATCTTAAAGGGATTTGCCTGAAATCATGAGGCACACACATATTTTTTTGTCTGTTTGTTTGGTTTTTTCCCTTCTTGCTTTGTTATATACTGTAAATGCTAAAGAGCATGGACAGTGACTCAGCTGGGGGAAGTACCGAAATGTTGAGGCTAATATTTGGAAGCATTATTCAGTAGTCCAACACAGATATTTTTGTTATATAGAGGATTATAATGTAAATATGTGAGACTGTGTTATTATGTACTAGTAAAATATTGCAACTCTCAAAAGTTAAGATGGTGAATTCCAAGGAATTTTATTGCAAGTTTTTTAATAAAACAAATCTGATTACTGTGTCATATGCCTTTTCTAACAGACTGGGTAGGACTGACGTTTCCTGATGTGTGAAACTTGCAGATTGTCTCTTCCTGAACCTGGCCGCTGCAGGCTTTGGCATTCACAGAAGGCAAAAGCTATAGCAGGAAGGGACCTGAGCAGCAGCCTGGCCTCCATCCCACCACTCCAGCCGCAGTCACTGCTCTGGTCCCCCCAGTCCTTCAGCCTCTTTTAATCAGAATGCAGCAGCTGTGCGGGAGGTCAGTGCCTCCACTTCCTCGAGGAACGGCTGCAGCCTCGCCCCAGACACTGGGCACAATGTGTTAAAATAGCTTTAAGAGGTGATGGCTCTGCCGTGCCTCTATGGCAATTGCACCGACATCGTGAGGGATCATCTGGGTGCTTTTGCCTCACTGATCAACCACTGCTCATATCTCTGGGGGTGTGGGGCCTTGGGAGAGCCGCAGGGGTTGTCATGCCATCCGGCATAGGTGTGCTGCTTACAGGAGGTGTGAGGCACAGTAGAAATCCTGCCTAAAAGAAATTTAAGAGGCTTAAAGAAAAGTTTTCCAGTAAATGCAAAAGGTGGCAGACAAAGCCCCTGAAGAGGGGGTAAAATCCTGGCTCAAGCTGCTGCCCTGGTGCGGAGGCCCAGCCTGCCCCTATCCTGCCCCATGTTTTGCACTTGCTGGCAGGTGCCACCAGCATGGGTGCCTCTCCCAGCCACAGCAGTGTGTTGAAGGCATAAACATGCCACATTGGTTGCAGCCCTAACTGGGATTTCACCCAGGCGTGAGGAAAGTACTGAGCTCACACCCAGTTCCCCCAGACCCTCGTGCCTCCTGACCCTGTGCCTCCTTACTCCCACGCATCAACCCTCCCCCTGGGCTTTGCTTTTGCTGGTCCCAGTGGAGAGGCAGCCAGCTGGCTCAGAGCAGGGAAATCGCGTGTGATTTAACGTGGCTTTGTCACCAACACCAGGAATCATTTTTCCCCTCCCAACCTGTGTCAGCCAGTCGTTAGAGCAGCCTGGAGCTCCCCGTCCCACCAGCCCTGACCGAAGGGCAGAAGCCTTCCCCACTGAAGCAAAGCCCAGGCTACTTTCAGAGAGAGGCTGTAGGTATCGCTAGACAAGGAATCTGGTCCCGCTCTTCCCCACGCGTCTCCTTCCCTGCCCGCTGCTTTGTTCTCTGCCTTCATTTAATAAGCGGCCAGGGGAGCGAGCGAGCGGAGCCGGTTTGCCTTGGCAGGCAGCTGTGTGCAGTTGCTATGTGAGCTGCACACACAACACAGCTGCCGCCGGGGCTGCAGATCTGGCGGGAGGCAGCGCGCTCGCCTTGCACAGCAGAAGTCACGCAGCACGGAGCTGCTGGGGATGGCATCAGGGCTATAAATAACAAGGGGTGTAAGGCAGTTAATTCCAGGATGCAAGTGCATACTTGGGGCTTATGTTACTCTCTTCTCTACTGTATATGGGCTTCATTTCTGGTCAAAAGATGGAAATAAAGCTGCGCTGCTCTATGCTTTGTTGGTTTACTTTTTCTCCAGAAGGAATAAGATTGTATTTACTCCCGTGAGTCAAGGTGGTGACCCTTACACCCATCGCAGCCAATGGGGAGGACCCAGGATTCAAAAGGCATTTATCCAGATTTGTACTATGCAACCGTTTGTGCAACCCAGGGTCCCTTCTGTCCCGTGCTACCCAAACTGTGTTAGCAAAGCAAGCAAGCTTTGTGCTGCACACCTGAAGGTGCCCAAAGGGAAGCCACAGGTGACCCTGCTGGGTCTTGGGGTGACACTCCTGAAAAAGACACTTGGAGAAGGCAATTCTGTAACATGGGGAGATCAGGTCTGGTGTATCCCAGAGGGAAGTAGAGACCAAAAGAGATCTCGTAATGGTACGTTTATCATAGATAAGTCGTAGGAAATCAGTGCTCAGTAAGTGAGGGTGTCATTTTGCAACGCACTCATTCCTCAGCCTTTGATCCCTGTGCAAACAAGCTGCTGGCAAGCCCAGGCAGCAGTGGAAGAGGTCAAAATGTCAACACTCTCACGTGCCTGGGCCACCCTCTGCTGCAGGCTACCACATTGCTCCTCCGGATGTCCTCCTGGACATCTGCATCTCGGCAGCTTGGCTTTATGGTCCATCATCTCACCCGAGAGCAAAGAGAGGCTTGCACAGGCAGGCCAGCAGCGACTCATGGTGGCTGAAGCCCAGGGAAGCCCTCCCCCTGCTCCAGCTGGGAAGCATGGTAGCTCCTGGCAGAGGGACAGAGCAGCCATCTGGGAGCAGTAATGCCTTAGATATGTTGGCAGAGCCCCAGAGCTCATTTGTCAGAGCCCAGAGCTCAGATGAAGTTGTTCCTCTGTCTGTGCTCGGGGCAGCCGGGCTGGCTGGGACCAGAAGCCCGTCTGACTCAACCGAGACCGGGAGCAGACGCCCACAAAGAAGCAGCACCTGGGCAGTCACCTCCTTCCATGTCACTCCCGGTTCTGCAGAGGTCTAATATCCCTGTGGTCAATGCTTCCCGGCTGCAGGGGCTGAGCTCCCTCAGATGTGTTTTGTGGGACACTGCACCGTGTCTCAGAACGTCCTCGCTGCCTTTCTCCAGACCCCACTGCCCTTGTCTTAACTGCACGGCATGGGGGGGCGGGGAGGGAAGTGTGAGGTGTGTCCCGGACAGAGCTCCATGCCAGGAAAGGAGGAGACAAACCCCATGGCAGGGACACGGCCAAAATATCACCCTGCACCGTGACAGAAAACACTCCCAGCTCCCCAGGTTCCTAATGTTTCCAACATGCACCCACCCAGAGTGTAAGCGTGACCCCCCAGCCGGGTGTCCTGGATCTTCCCAGAGGCCGGGGCGTTCCGGGGGTGCAAACGCACGTCTTGTCTGTTCTGATGGTTGTGCTAAGTTGGTGCTTCCTGCCAAGCCTCAGCTTCTAGAGGCAAAGGAGGGGCGGCTACAGGGGAGGGAGGGCGAGGTAGCGTTGCGGCTTAGATGGCTGAGAAGCAAGTGTGTCTAAAAATGAGTGGTAAGGGGCGTTTATCAGTGCGGGGCGGGTGGGGAGCAGCGGGGCGAATGCAGCTGCCTGCATCCCGAGCCTTCTCCTCCCCGTGTCTCCAGCAGGAGGCTCCCCCTCCCCGCGGATGCATCGCCCAGCTCCGGGCCGGCACCCACGGGCGTGCGGGAGCGTCCCCCGCACCCGGACCGGGCTGGGGCCGCCGGCACCTCCCCGGCGGTGGCGGTGGCCCTGTCCTTGGCCGACGGGATTCTCTTCGGTTATCGAGTTTGTCTCAACTCAAACAGAAGCTAAGAGATGAGTGGCTTGAGCGCAGCCCTGCAGAGCAGGACTCGGGGTTCTGGTGGATGAAAAGCTGGACGTGAGCCAGCAATGTGCGCTCGCAGCCCGGGAGGCCAACCCCATCCTGGGCTGCATCAAAAAAAGCGTGGCCAGCAGGTCGAGGAAGATGATTCTGTCCCCTTACTCTGCTCTGGTGAGACCCCCGCTGGAGTCCTGTGCTCAGCTATGCTCCCGCCCCATTCTGTCACCCCCCAGCATAAGAAGCACATGGACCTGCTCGAACGGTCCAGAGACCAGCCATGAAGATGATCAGGGGACTGGAGCACCTCCCCTGTGAGGACAGGATGAGAGAGCTGAGGTTCTTCAGTCTGGAGAAAACTCCGACAAGACCTTATAGCAGCCTTCGAGTGCTTGAAGGAGGCTCACAGAAATGATGGGGAGGGACTCTTTATCGGGGAGTGTAGTGATAGGACAAGGGGGGTTGGTTTTAAACTAAAAGAGGGTAGAGTTAAATAAGATATTAAGAAGAAATTCTTTACTGTGAGGGTGGTGAGGAGCTGGAACAGGTTGCCCAGAGAAGTAATGGGTGCCCCTTCCCTAGAAGTGTTCAAGGACAGGGTGGACAGGGCTTTGGTCAGCCTGGGCTAGTGGAAGTTGCCTCTGCCCATGGCAGTGGGGGTTGGAACCAGATGATATTTAACATACCCCCCAACTCAAACCTTCTATGTTTCTGTGATTAAATTAGTGAGTATTTATTATGTTAAACAAATGAAAAGCACCACTGGGAGTTTTTCCCTGCTCTGCCTTGAGTGGTCCTCCTCACACACAGCTTGGTGTCCCTGCCGTCTCCCCTGGACAATGAAGCAGACAGAACCTTTTCAGTCTTCCCCCTGTGGCCATAGGATTGGTGGGGAAAAGCTTTCTGTCCTTCCTAGCAGGTGTAAAGGGAGCACAGGGGGTGCCCCAAGATAAGACTCTCCTGGTTAACACATGCTGGAGCTGCACAGCACCTTGGGGGATGGTGACTGAGGGTTGGAGATCACTTAACTGAGGAGCTGAAGTCAGCCCTTGACAGCCATTTGGGGAGGTCCCCATATCAGCCCTAGGCTGATAGATATGAACCCAAGTCACCCTACATGGGAAATTGCACTTGGAGTGGGACTTTGCGGGGAGGGGGGGAATCCCAGATTGCAGCACTGTAGGATGCTGGATCTCGCACCCTGTTCCAGCCTAACCATGAGAAGTTCCTGTTGTACAGAGACATCTTTAACTGGATGCAATTCAACCAAAAGTCAGATCTGCTTTAGTACTGTTCACCACCTCAACTAACATTCTCATCTAGCCAGCCTGAGTTTTGTCTTGCGAGGTACTACGCAGGTACAGCTTCATGGTGTGAATTGCTTCATCCCCTCAACCCTGGTGTGCAGTCACATGCGAAGAGGTGCTTGACATCGTCTCTCTTCTCCCAGCAGCACTGCCTGGGAGCAGGACAGGTTCTTCACAAGGCTCCAGAGAAGCTTTGAGGAGGCAGGAGTTGAATTTTGTGTGTGAGAGTCAGAAAATACCAAAGACTAGATGAGAAGAACTGCACAAAGGTGTGTTACTTACAGTGCTATTTTGATGAGGA
The DNA here is from genome assembly GCA_024605025.1 of Megaceryle maxima. Classification (NCBI taxonomy): domain Eukaryota; kingdom Metazoa; phylum Chordata; class Aves; order Coraciiformes; family Cerylidae; genus Megaceryle; species Megaceryle maxima. The sequence continues at coordinate 84,749 of JANHGN010000338.1, forward strand.
GTGTTTTTAAAGTGATTGTTGTAAAGGACAATAGAGAAGGGGATTTTCTTACTGAAAATTGCCCCTGCCTGACTTTCAGCTGTGAAGCTCCTCTGAAAAGGATCATTAGCACTGAGGGAAAAAACTTCTCTATTTGCTTATGTTCAGTGAAGCCCTAAACAGAGGCAACTGCCAAAATTCCCTGGGTGCATGGATTACTCATT
>JANHGN010000338.1:85051-108464 GCA_024605025.1 Megaceryle maxima
GTTGTGCCTTTCTTTACTTTTTTTTTAATTGCTGGAAGAAAAGGGGCTCAGAGCAACACTGAGGAGCTGTTCTTCAGGGGGTGAAGAAAGGACTTGCCTGTGCTCTGACGGGTAGGAAAATGTTTGGGGTTTTTTTTTGTTTGTTTTTGTTTTTTTTTCTCTGAAGCTGGTTGTCTCTTGCTGGAGCAGCCTGGCCAGCTCATGGTCTAAAATGCTTCTTGAGCGCACCTGGTGCATTGCTACCGGGGACCCTTTGCTTGGGTTTGTCGAGCACTCCTTATTAAAAGGCAATTTTTTATTTTTCCTCCAACATAACTTGGGGTAGGGACTTTCTAGTGGGCAGCTCTTTGTCAGTGTGAGAAGGGAGTGTTAGTCTGAGCTGGGTTCCTGCTCAGCAGCAAGATTACCCCAGGCCAGCTGCAGAGTTGAGCTGTGCCTCCTCAGATCCCGCTGCGGAGGGCTTGCGGGGAGCAAATAGGCAGTAAGGAGGCAGGTGAGTTTCACTTCTGCTAAGCCCAACAATTTCCCCCAAGCCCTCCCACTCACCCAGAGGGAAGTCATCCACTGCTGGAGGGTGGCTGGTCTAACGTGGTCCCCATCAGAAATGTCTGCTGAGTAGACAAGTGGCATATGGACATGTTGTTGGCAGCTGGGCTCCACCAATGGCAGAGTAGCTTCTCTCTGACTGCAAGAATTTCTCTCTGCTGTATTGAAGATAATTTTATGCAGCGATGAGATCATTTCCCTTGAGACAAACCCTCGCCAGTGAAGGAGCAAATCCATGCTACTGGATCATGCTCCTCAGATATCTGAGATGTTAAATGAAGCAATTCAGAAATGCATTTGACCATCTCAGATGTGGAGGCTGACTCCACCCAAGCAGCACATTAAATACAAACTGTACATGGAGTCTAAATGTGCTTTTGATTTCCTAGCAGAAGCCTGTCAGCTTGCTGTGGTTTGCTCTTGATCACAGTGCCAGAAACTTTCCTAGATACTGTTATTCTTTCTGGTGTTAGGAAACATTACCTGTCTTGTTTATTCTCTAATTTGAATGGAAACAGCAATTCCTCCTGCCTTTCTGGTTCATGTACTGCTTGCTGATAGCCAGGGACTCAAATGCTTTTTTTTTTTGCTTTAAATAATTTACTGTAAATGTGGTCATCTTGTTGCTCCTTTTTCCCTGATTTTGTTACCCCTGAAAAGGAGTAAAAAAAAAGCACTGTGGCCCTATGATGCTCGACAGGGAGGTGCAGAAACTGCAGTTATTCCAAGAACCTCTGATTGAGAGATTTTTATTCAAGTGTTTGAAGCTGAAACAGCACCCAAGCTTTCACTTCTGACCCTCTTATATATATATGGGGTTTTTTTAAAAAAAAAAAAGAAAAAATAAAGATGGGGGAAAAAAAAGGCTTTTTGAAAGCAACATGTTGAAGTACTTATCTTTATAAAAAAGATCTCAGCTGGCTAGCGGGAGGATTCAGTGTTGTGCCTGGTGTGAGTGTGTGTTATGGAAGATGTGTTTGTTGGTGGCTTTTTATGGAAACCATTGGAGCTGGGAATCCATGGTCTTGGGCTGCTAGTATGAGCTGAGAGAGGCCACAAGCTCAGCAGAGCTGTGCAAAAGGTGCTCTTTGGGACATTCTTGCTGGAGGGGTGTTGGTGGCTGAAGGAGACCAGTAGCTCAGGCTGGGGCAGCATCTTGGCAGGAGACCCATGGGACAGGACATCTTGAGTTTGGAGGAGCAGGCAGCAGGAGCCAGACCTACAAGCTGCTTGCAGCCCTGTTGAGTGCCTTTGTTTTCCACACGTGCAAGACATGACAATAGATGGAATCCCCTAAATTTCCCTTCCTTTGTATGATTTTTTTTTTTTCCCTTCTGGAGCCTCTTGGTCATAACCAGTTTGCTGTTACAGGTGGTGGTGGCTTTATTCCTGACTCCCATTCACTGAGGTTGCACTTGGGCTTCTTATTCCTCAGATTAAGTTTAGAGTTCCTTTGCTCACATCTGCAGAAGTCTTGATGCTCAGGAGCATTTTCATTCCTTCCCTTCCTTTTCTCCATTACTGCTGTAATTCTTTGTCTTGACCTGACTTTGAGCTTGTCATGTGGCAATAAATTATAGCATGGAAACAGCTGCAAATGAGTTATGCCCTAAAGAAATGGCTCTTAAAAATATCTACAATGGAACAGGATAGTCAGAAAAATCTGATATATGCACTGCTTTTTTCTGATGTACTCCAGCTTGCAAAGCAGAATAAATGAGGAGGAAAGAAGGGGACAGGATGTGCAAATGGCACAAAGATGATGCTGTTGCACGTGAACTGACAGCGGAGGGAATAGAGGCTGTGGAGCTGTATGTTGGTGGCAGTGGTTTGGATAAGGGGCAGAAAGTCCAGGAGATAGTGGGTCAAACCCACAGTAGTAGCAGAGATGTGTGCTCATTTGGCTTTGTGTATGCAAGGGACTCTAGAGAAAGAAGGGGAAGAAAGGAGCTTGGAAAATGTAGCTGAATGTCTGTAGCTTTATGGTGCCCACACTAGCAAGCACTGCATCCCAGGAAGCTGCCCGGCTTCTGCCCTGTGCTGCAGAGGAGTGGCACTGACCAGGGCTGGTGTGGCAGGACCCAGACTGATGCAGTGGAGTGTGGAGGGACAGCTTGGCACCAGGGAGCAATGGCCATGAAAGCTGGGAAGCTCCACCGGTGACCTCAGCCCAGCTCTCAAGCCTCTGGGTGTCAGTGACCCCCTGCATCATAGGGAAAAGGCAAAACCCTCTTTCCATGCACCATGGAGCAAAGAGGCTGCGACAGACAGCTGTTGGCAAAGAGACCAGTGGCATTACTTGGGACACTAAAGGTCACAAACGATTCTAAGGTCATCTAGTCCAACCCCCCTGCAGTAAGCAGGGACATCTTCAACTAAATCAGGTAGCTCAGAGCCCCATCCAACCTGACCGTGAATGTTTCCAGGGATGGGGCATCTACCATCTCTCTGGTCAGCCTGTGCCAGTGTTTCACCCACCTCATTATAAAACTTTCTTCCTTATATCTATCCAAAATCTACACTGTTATCCCTTGTCATAGCAGCAAGACCTGCTAAAAACTCTGTCTTCATCTTTCTTATAGGCCCCCTTCAAACACAGAAAGGCTGCAATAAGGTCTCCCCAGAGCCTTCTTTTCTTCAGGCTAACATATATGATGGCTGCTGTGGTTTGGGGACAACCTCTCCCTTTGTGGCAGTGCAGATGGCTGCAGCAGATGCCAGCCCTCTAGGAGAGGGCATGTAAAAGTGGGATCCCTCAGTCTCTGATGCTGCTTTGCTGCTTCAGCATCTGTACATACATGTGCACTCACTCAAGCTAGAAGGGAAGAGCCACCTCCTCTACGCAGGTTCTGGGCACACCAGGTGACACAACCTCCTTTCTTCACACCCCAAAAATGTTTGTTTATGCAATGGCTTCAGCAAGGAATATGCCCCTGAGCCCTGAATAGCTGCTCTAGGCTGCTTATCCACCCTCGGGGCTGCAATTTGGAAAGGTTCATGTTTGTCCCTGTGTTACAGCCCAAGGGAGATGTTCCCCATCAGTCAGGCCTCTTGCTCATGATGCCCACATCTGGTAAACTGGATAAATGTCAGCATCACCCAGACCAGTCTGACGGGCCGTGTCAGGCACGGCACCAACCTCCCAGTGCCTTTCCCAGTCCCTTTTCCTTTGCAGGGAGCAATCCCTCAAAAGTATTTTATGCAGCATGTGAAGGGCGAGGGCAGGAGTCCTCTCTATGGTGCCCTTTGAGGTATCCTGCTGAGGAGCTAGCAGCAAATTGCCAGTAAGAGGCAGCACGGTTGCTTTGATATATTTTTGCAGCACACTTTTATTTTTCTTCTACTCCTTTCGTGCAAGCCTTTGGCAGTTCACATTCCGGTCACACAGGAGGAGCTATTTTCTGCAGCAACACCTTTCTGTGTCTGCTGTACTTGTGCAACTCTGCCCTGGTTTTTGCTCATCATGGAAAAGGTGAAGGAGGTGGTTCTCTGGGTCTGAGGTGTATATCAATAAGCTTGAAGTATGGTAGATGGTTTTTTGGTTTGGAGTTTTTATTTATTTTTTTTCCTACAGAAAAGCCTTGCTCTTAGGCTGTGGGGAGCCTATAATCTTTCTACAAGTTGTACCTACAGAAATTCAGGGCCAGCAGCTGCCTGCCTCTCACAGTGTTGGTTGTCATCCACCTTCACTTACCCACTTGCCTGCACACTCAGAACATCACAAGCCAGCATCCTGGGCTGTGTGATGTCAGGGAAGCTTCCCCTGCAGGGATGCAGTACAGAACCTGCGCTGGTGACGTGCGCAGAGAGGGAATCGCTCGCTCTGTGTAGAGGCCTGCACCTCTTGCAGCCCATCTCTGGGAGCTGCTGTGGGCAGGACAGCCATGGCTACCTGCTGAGCTGGCTACAAGAGAGGGCTGGAAGTCACACCAGGGCTTGTGTTAGCTGGTGTTCAGCCCGGTGTCTGCAGGGCTTTGGGCACTTTTGGTCAGTCCATAGAAAACTCTTATCTGCCATAAGAAGCATCCAGAAAGTCATAAATTTTATGGGACACAAAGCACTTTCTGCCCCCATTAAAGATGGGTATCAAAATGGATGATACTTGGTTTGTACAGGAAGCTTAAGGGATGTGTAAAATACCACTGCAGAAAACAATCATGTAATTATTTACTCCTGCCGGGGATAAAGGCATGAAAGATATGGAACCTAAAAGCAATGAAAGGAAAAACCATAATGCAACATCTTATTGATCTGTGGGATTTGCTGCTGCTTATGATGGTGGTGCCACAAGTAACATTTCTAGTTGTATGAACTAGAATGAAAATAACTGTAGGATGGAAATGAACTTAGTCCTTAGACTTAAAGCTTTCTACTGCTTACGTGTTGGCTGGTGGGGTCCAGAAGGAAGGGGGTGTTTTTGTCATTTCTGAGTATTATTGCAGTGGCCAGTTACATGTCCTGGCAATGTTTTATGTCTTGCTCTAGAGTTGCTAGTAGCCTCTCTTTTTTTTTTTTTTCCAGCATGCAGACAGAGTTTCCATTGCACTTCAGACCAAATATACTTTCTGCTAGCAGGAAAAAAACAAAACAAAAAAAACCCAAAAACTAAACAAACAAACAAAAAAAAACCAAAAACCAAAACAACAAAACTAAAATAAAACAAAACACCAAACCACACTACCAAAACCAAGCAACCAAAACCCAAACAAACATACAAAAGAACCCCACTAACCAAACAGGGACTGCTGGAACCAGGGATTTGATTCTTGGAAAGTTTTGACTACCAACTTGTATTAAAGCTGGCCAACGGGGGCCTGAATGGAATCCTTCATAAGAGAAACCCAGCTTGCAAAAATAGCTGCTTCTACAGTTATGTGATGCTTCAACAGGCAGGTCTCAGAGACCATGCAGGGATTTTAATATGTGCAAAATCCTCCAAGGATATCCCTGTCAGCCCTCTCTGAAGTGATGCATAACATAGTGAGGACAAGGCAGCTCAAAAAACCTGATGCCTCCTCTCCCCCCCTGCCCCAGCCCAAATAGCTCCTGTATCCTTGGGCCATACTGAACAGAGTCACCAATGGGGTCTGTGCATCTTCTCTTCATGACAACAACTGTAGGGAGATCAGGTGAGAGCTGAGACTTGAGCAATGGATTTTCATACAGGTGGGGAAGCAGGGCTTCAATTATCCATAGGACTGGATGTGGAAACAGGAAAAAAAAAACCTTGAAATTTCTCTTCTGGATTTTCAGCCCCACATCTGAGTGGGCACCTGTGAGGCTCCAGTTTTGTTTCCACCAGTCCAATAATGCATGATGGAAATGCTCCTGTGAGAGTCAGGTAAGAGAATTTCCCTTCTGGTTTCTAATATCCCACTGCCTCGCCATAACACCTCATTTCAAGCTTGCTTTTCTAAAGAGAGCTCTGAAGGCAGGTGAACAAAAGCCTTTGCCTGTATTGACTCCCTTTCCCTCTTGCATGATGCTTCAACACAGCTTTGAATGAGGCTCCGGTATCAGCCGACAGGGATTTTGCAGGCTCCGTAGTGCAGTGTCTGAGTCATACTCTAAAAATAGCCGGGAGAATGTCAGCCCAGCCAAAGTTATTGGCTGATTAACAATGAAGTTTCACGATTCCAGCTACCTCCAGATAAACTTCTGAACTTAACTATATATACACGAGCTTTTAAAAATAAATTTTAAGAGAATTTATGGATAGGGATTTTATATTGCAAGAAAAAATAATTTAGAGGTAATGCAGAGACAGTTTTCTTCCTTCTCACCAGGAAGGTATGTGATTAACATGGTGATTAGGTAGCAAAGGGCTAGAGGGACTGTCCAGCTGGAAGTGTAGCACATCCCTTCTAACAGAAGAATGAGAGGGTGGAAGGAAAAAACCCCCCAGAAAACCCAAACTGGACAGTACTGAAGATGAAGCAAGTCTTTGGAGGCAATGTAGTACTGTGGCCTTGGTCTCCTGTGGGAGTAGGAGATGGTCTGTGGAGAACCAGGGGCTGGGGTCTGAGGTATGGTGTCAGAGCAGCCACAGTGTCTGTCCCTGTGAGCTGGGCAGGCTCAGGCAGGTAGGAAGCTCCCTTGTCAGGAGGAATGGGGCTTGCTCAAGAGGGCAACTCTGCTTTATGAAGACTAATCCAGTTAGTCTCCCTCCAGCACTGGTGTGCAGTGTCACCATTGTGCCTGTGGGCAAACAGCTGGTATCTGAGCTGTAGCTAAACACAGGAGCTTCCAGGGGTGCTGGTGGAGGCATGAGAACACCCCAGCACCAGAAATGTCTGCTGCAAGGGCTGAGGGCATTCCTGAAAGAGCATCTGGCAACAGTGCCTTCAAGAGCCTTGGAAAATAAAGATGATGAAACTAATAGCTCTAAAAGCTTGTGATGCCAGTGTAGGGGCTGCGACTCTGCAGTAGCAGCTTGTGATGGCCACGTGTCCCCTGGGCCAGGCGCACCAAACAGCTTGCAGCACAAATGTGGTACAGACAGACTATGGGGGAAAGGAGCTGAAATACCTCGTGGAGGAACAAGAGAATGAATCAAGAGTGAGCAGATCAGGCACTGGTGCCTGACAGCTGTTGCCAGATAGTGAACAATTTGCTGGCTGAGTTACCTGTTCCTGTAATGGTTCTGGAGGAGTCTTTGCTCCTGGCTGCTGATTCCTCACATGGGGGCTCAATCAAAGGCTGCTGCTCTCATGGTCAAGGGGAGACAAGGAGGGCTGCTTGGACATAACCAAGCTGTTGGTAATGGTGAGGACAAGGGGGGTGATGCTAACACCTTGTCCAGTACCAGGTTTGCTTTGTGTGCCAAGGAGGCAAAAGTATTTTACTACAGCTTGGGCAGTTCCATCACATAGCCCCCCATGAGCTCATCACCAGTACAGTGCTCAGGGTAGTTATACTGGGAGTGAGGACCATAGCAATAAAAGCATGAATGGGCACACTGACTCCGCATACAGTCCTTGAGTCATGCTGTCAAGTAAATGAGCTTTTTCGACAGCTTATTTTCAGGCAGTGAGTATGTTAAGTTGCATGAAAAGATGCCTGCCTAGGGTGAATAGCTAAATAAATTTGCCATTAATGGCAAGGAAGGGGGGGGAGGGGGAAGCTTTTAACCTGATATTTGAGGAGCTTTCCTTCAAAAGAGGAAGGAGATGCAACTCCCTGCCAGACCTCATCACGCTTGATGCGGCACAGCAGGATGCTCTCTGCAGGCACATGCCACAGACAGTTTTTTCTACCTCAGAAGTCATCACCTCCCCCTGTTCCCTGCCTTTATATCACAGCTCTGGCAGGTGCATGAAGGTGAAACCACTTAAAAGAAACAATGCTGGAGTGTGGTCACCTTGTGAGAGTCCCTGGTGCCTCTGTGGCTTGGACGTGTCTCTGCATCCAGCCAAGCAGATACTGGTGACAACACCAGCATCGCTCCCAGTACTCACCCTTTAAAGACAGGCCTGTGGCACTGCCTGTCTGGGCCAGTGGGTGGGAGGGCTGGGCTGTACCCATCAGGGATGGGGTCATGCTTGCTACCCCATGGTGCTACAGGGATGTCACAGCAGGACCACAGTGGCTGGGCTGCAAGTGCCAGTCCATCCCTTGAGCTGATGACTCTGCAGTGACATCCTCTGCCCCCACTACAGGAGCTGCTTAGTCCTTTTGAGCTTACTGTCTCACTCCTTTTAAAGTTAAGGTCATTGACACATAGAGGAGACACCTTCTTGTCAGCTTGCTGAGCCTGGATGAACCTCCACCAGCACTGCCTCCAAGGCTGAAGCTCTAAATACTTCTAAATAAGTATTCTTCCATATCTCTGAGCTTTAGTAGATGCATTTTTATAAGCTGAATAAATGCAAATTAACAATCATGTTCCTCTTGCATTGAGGACAACAGAGATGCAGCAGATAACGGGATATGTTTATCTATGCTAGGAGAAGCCTCTTCCTTATTAATAATCAGAGAAAAATTTTTCATGCCATCTTGGTGGGGTAATATGCTCTCTTCATCTATCAGCTTTCCTCTGCACTGTAGCTCCATCTGTCATCCCTCATATAGAAGTTGGAAAGATGTGATTTGGTTAAGCAGACAGTGCAGCCTTATCAAATAATTATTTCAGAGGCACAAATAATAAAATGGACATGGGCAGAGGGATAGAAAATCTTCTCAGTGATGGGCCTCACTACTCTGGCCATTACCAGACTCCCTTCCAGCTGCACTTGTGGGTGAACATCTGGAAACAAACCTGTGGACACTCCTGACTACCCAGGCTGTCAGCATAAAGGGAAACTGGCCAAGTTGGGATGTGTGGAAACAAAATACCAAGTAGTTAAATACAGATCCCAGTAGCCCAGAAACACATCTGAAATACATCAGTGTGAAGTCTGAAGTGTTGATTTTCACCAGGTGAAAGCTGCTGTTGTGATCCCCGTGGTGTCACACCAGTTTCACCCTGGTTTGGGTCTGTTGAACTAAATGATGACAGACAATTGATGGAAACTCCCCAAATGTTTAAATTATCCTCACTGACATGTTTGTTAACTAAGATGCAGCAATTGAAGTATTTGAAAATATAGTAGCAAACATTTTTAATTTTGTTCTTCTGCAAAGCAGAGGTCTAGGTGAGAAAATTAAGTTAGCTTATGGGAGGGTGTGCATTTATATTGTGATATTTGTATCTGGATGATTCCTTGGAGTATAATATTATTCGGGGGGGGGGAAGAGTCCCTTAAACAAAATTGATATGATTCACTTTCAGATTTATGCTTGATGAAAGAAAAATTATTCTTAAATGTATGTGAATCTGGAATTATTACACAGATAATTCATTGCATGGGAGTTTTGCTGTTTCACCAGATTATGCAGATTTCACTGAACTTCTTTTTTAATCCCCCCCCATTTATTTTATTTGTCCTTCTCCAATGAGCTTGATACTCAGCTACTAAAGAGCGAGTTGGAAATGCTGAGAGGCTGACTGACAGCTGGCAGCCAGCCCATGTTCTGACAGCACCAGGTCAGAACAATTTTTCTTCAACTGTTTGGGTTTTTTTTTTCTGCTGTTTTGAAACTAGTACTGGCACTTCTATCAGGATTATCTGAGGGTAAATGCTTCTCTACACATCAGCTGGGTTTGCAAATTTTTGGTTTTGTTGTTTGTTGGTTTGTTTTTTGGTTTTGGGTTTTTTTGTGGTGGCTTTTTGTTTTACCTTGAGGTTGTGCACTTGAAGTAGGCAATTTAATTTTGCTGTAGTGGAGCAAACCTGATCATGTTTAACAGGCAGCTGAGCAGCCAGCTTATATCAGAGGTCTATTCCCCTGCTTTCAGCAGTGCTCCCAGGACAGTTCATTATTTGGATACCTTGCTGGTATAGCAAAAGATAATTCAGCCCTTGTACTTACCTAGGACTGGTAGGTGGCTTGTACAGGCACAAAACAAAGTTGAGTGATCCACAGCTGTATTGGCATCAACAGTGACCTTGTCTAAGAACAAACACATTGGTTTGTGATTTTTCCATAATGAATTGCCATTTTTTTCTTTACTTAACCTTCCTTTCCGTGTCATCTCCAGCCCCTGTATGTAAAGGTGAAGTTCTCCTGGTGAAGTTCTGTGTCTCCATAGGCAATTTTCAGAATCCCCATTCATCACCTAAACCAGCCACAAATAGAGGGGTCTTTGGGGATACAGTTCAACAATATGGCCTTTTTAATTTAGGGCTTTGTACTGCATCAGATCCTCTGGAACATCTGATTCTTCAGATCTGGTCCAAAACCTGTGACCAATTAACTCTGTGACAGGCCTGGGGCTAGATCAAGTATTTTGTCCTTTGGAGCCAGCACAGGGCTGCCATTATTACCATGCTCTGACTAATTTGATAGCAATATGATAATGATCCTGCGTGGATCAGACAGATAGTGCTGGGTGGGCTGGTAGTGCCGGACCTAGAGTTACTGATCTGGGGACTACAGCTTCTGGGTTAGGGTCATGCTAATTGCAAGGTCCATACCACAGGCAAGAATGCTCCACATGGAGGCAGCTGCTGGTGAAGAGCCTCAGGTTTCCAGGGGTACAGCCCCACAATCTGCCACGTGGAGAAACAGCTCCTGAACTGGGCAGAGGATTTTTGACATTTGTGTGCTGTTTCAACATCTAGTTGTATAGGAAGGCAAAGTGAGGTCAGGCTGTCAGCGTATACTGATGTGGGAGCAAGGGTAAATTGAATTAGAAAACAGAAAAATATTTTAATTTGCATGTCTTTTTAATATTGTATGTGGAATTGTTGTTCAAGATGCTATGGGTACCTGTTTGCTTCTATGCCTTCATTAGTGGGTTAAGTGACGCATGCATTGTAAACTACAAAAAAAAAAACCAAACAAACAAAAAACCAAAACTAATGATTTAAGAGCTTTAATTTCAACTGAGGTTGAAAGCCACAGCCAGAAAGAAACCACCCCTGACAACAGGGAGCTTTGCTAGCCCAGAGGAGCCAGCAAAGGAGATGGCTTGAGCAGAAAGTGAGGTGCTAGCCCTGCAAGGCACAGGGCACATTGCTCTGGTAGCAGTTGCCAGGATCTGGCAGAGCTGGCTTGGCATATGCCTTGGCATGAACAGCCGTGTTGTTTTTGCTGACTGAATTCTCCTGTGATGCAAGAAAGCAGGTACCAAGGCACTGAAAGTATTTGCTAATGTTAAAAGACTGTGATAGTTTGACACGCTGCCTCAGTCCTTACTTTTATTTCTTCCATTTGTCTTTCAGTCTTCTCCACCCCTTCTTCCATATGCTTCTATAGTTGCTTTTCTTTTCCTTTGCTTTTCATTTCTTTTTTTTTACATATAATTTCCTCTTCTTTTTCCTTAAACCTTAAACCATTCCCTTCTTCTATTTCTCTCATCTCTTTCTTTCATTTGTCAATAACCAAAACCGAGTTGAAGCATGATGCATCTTCCTCTCTTAGCCCCGGTAGAGATTACCAGAATGGCTCAAAGGCACAGTTTTGTCCTGAGCTCTGATGTTATCAAGCAGTGACTTCTGAGGAGGTCACCAGTGATAGCAAGTATTTTGCATACTTGCATCCAGACAGGGTTTGAGCCTCCATCAGGCACATTTTTGTTGTGTTTAACAGCGTTTTCCCTGTTTCTGAATGTGTATGGCAGAAGGTACCCTGGTGCTTTGTGCTAATGTGTTTTGATCCAGTGCCACACGTAAAGGAAACCTTGTCTTTGCCTCAGGGGGAACGATAGGAAGACATTAGGACCTTTATGGATGCCTGGAAAACAGGCCAGTAGTGAGCTGAATTAACCTGAAGCCTGTGCAGCTTACAGCCGCTTAGACTGGTTTAGTTCTAGCTCCAGCTCCAAACGCCTCTTGTACCAGAGGCTGGCTGTGTGATGTCAGGAGCCTGGTGGAAAAGCTGGCTGGGTGCCCAGGCTGACACTGCAGCCAGGGGAACTCGGCATTTTGTGTGGAGACAGAAACCCTGAGCCCAGATTCTCAGCAGCTGCTTGGTGAGCAGCCAGGAGCAGAGGGGCCGAGTGAGAGCAGCAGCCAGGAGCCTGCCAAAGGGCTGGTTTTGTCTGCACTGCTAAAATTGTGTGCGGCTTACTGCGGCTTAATTAATAAAGAAACCCAAATGAAGACAAACTCCCTGTAGCTTTTACCATGCAGCAGCTGGACCACACCAGCAGGCCTCCTCCATCACTGGAAACAATAGTGGGAGCTGGTTTTTATTGGGTGGCAGGGCGAGGTAGCAAAGACTAAAGCTGGGCTGGTTACAAGCAGAACAAAATGACAGATCTCAGCCTTTTAATTGGATATTACCTTAAAACAAGAACTAGCATTTTGCCTTGGAGGTACCTCTGTTACATCAGTAGTACTCATGGCTCGGAAGACACACAATTCTTTCTTTCTTACATCTGAGCTTTGGCCTTCCTGTTTATCTCAGTTTTCTGAAACATCTAAAACTGCAAGTTTCTCCAGTGTTGCCATGCAAGGCTGTTGGAAATTCTGTCATAGGAATGTGACCATAGCATGTATACTGATAAATTCCTTTAAAAAGAAAATTAGCAAATGGTTCACTAGATATCGGCTGTCACCCTTCATTATTGTCAAATGCATCTTGTACATAATACATTTAACTGTACGCATATAGATTAATAAAATGTACATATTTACAAATGTTCACATTATTTCAGGGTTTTTTTTCCCCTTTGTGCAAGTTATTAGAGTTTTCATGAGCTCAAAATCTTTACCACAACCAGGGCTGCTGGGGGTGAGGATGGGACACAAGACATACTTCTTCCAGGCCATTGACTTCTAACATCTCTCTGATAAGTTGCTCTCCAAACTATAGTGAAAATGTCCTGGGTTCTTAGGACAGAAGCAGTTTTAAAACTTTTGACATGTTTCATTTTTGATACTGATCAACTTTTACATATCCTTTCTGCTACAGTGGGGTAAGTGAGCAAAGAGTAAAAAGATGTCAGAGTTACTACATTTAACAAAACTACACAAATTGCTACAAACGCTGTTGTCAAGACCATCTTGGATGTAATAGTCTGTGTGAATTGCAAATCAAATGAACAGCAGAATAAAATATTAATTGTACTACAAGCTCTGGGCATAGTTCCTGTTGTCGTTCAGGTTGTAATCCAACTGCCCTAGCTCTGTGTTCACGACTTGTCAGATGTCCTTTCTTAACAAATTTATTTTAGAGCTGGTATTTTCCGTGACTGCTCTCAGGTGCTGTTTTCAATCAAGAGGAAAATATGAAGAAATTCCCCTTCTTGGTTTCTGAGGTCTGCACCATGGGGAATATCCACCTGAAAATGATCCAAGCTATACTTTTCTACAGGAAGCTACTGCCAATACATGTAGTCAACTGCAACAGTTGATTTATTGTAGATAGCTGTTTTTCCTAGCAGTGGGATGGAAGGGAAATTGTTATAAATGACAGCAAAATAATTTTTAAGTATTGCTGAGGGGCAGGTTATTCTTACCAGCACCTACTGGTCCCTTATTCCCCGAGTCCAGATTCTTCCCATACAGCTCCATCAGCACATGGAGCACAGAGCAGCTCCTTCCATAGGAGCTGTTAGCACAAGACATAATCAGGAGCAAAGCCATGAAGTAATTTCCCAGCCCACAACAGCAGGTTTTTTTTGTTGTTGTTTTTGTTTTTTGTTTGTTTGTTTGTTTTGTTTTGTTTTTATTTTTTTCCAGGAGAGCTATGAGTTGTTGTATTCTGCATTATCCCACTAGTTTTGCACTTTTATTTTCAAACAATCAATTTCACTTATTCATAACTTGCAGAATAAAATGAGTGCTGGTAATGTGTCCTTGGCCAGCAGGGAGCTGTGCAGAAATTGCATCAATTTGAGTTTCTACACTCATTGGGGTAGGGAACCTTATTTGAGCTGTTCACTAGGGATGGATGGTAATACCAAAATTAACTGTCCCTCTTTCCTGCTTAGGGGGAGATGTTTGGAAGAAAGTAAAGAGGATCCTATCAAAGAAAAATTCTACAGTCTAGGACTGGAAGGTGAGAAGGATCAGACTAAACAAAAAGGCTGAGGGGAGCATCACGATTAGATCCGCTCCTAACATTCACTGAAGCATGGCAACAGCCCTCCGTAGAGACTTCACAGCTTGAGACAGCAGAAGAGCTGGCAACTGGTGCTGTGTTGATGGAACAACATGCCTGTGGCTAGGCATATTTCATCTCATTTCCCCTCAGCTGCCACCTTGGAGGGAGGTAAGTTAAATCCAGTCATTGAATAGGGATGGGTTAGGTCTGAATTTCAAGCGAGTGAAGGGGGCAGCTGGGGTTGGTTGGTTGGTTTGTTTTGCGAGGAATCAGATTAGGCTTTCCAGGTTTCTTCACAGAATTTTTTCATACCTTTTCTCTTCCTACAGTAATCAAAGACTTTTTATCTTCCTCCACCTAAATATGCTCTTCCACTTTTCCAAAGAATTAAAGTGTTATTAAGAGTCCAGTTGGCATCACATCGTGTTACGTGGAGTACCACCTCATGGCAAAGTTCCAGGCATGCATTTCAACATCTCCTTTGGCCACACCTTTTTGGTGAACACTGAAACATGTATTTTTCCTGTTTGTTCTACAAAGCCAATAATAACAATAAAAATTTCCATTCTTTCTTCTTTTAGGTTTCAGAAAGATAAACACACAATATAGTCTTGAAAGTCCACGATTATCTGCAGGCAAGAGTGCTTTAGGAAACTTAAAAACATCTCTCTGTTATCCAGGCCAGTGTTTCTTTACGTGGCTGATTCAGAAAGTTAACACAAGCCAATTCATGTATTTGGTTTTTTGGAGGATCAGTGGATCAACTGCTATGGCAAACGTGGCCTCCTGGGTTACACCAGGTACAATGACATTATGTATAAGGGATTTTAATGTGTTCAGCTGGAACTGATGTGATGTTTTCAAACAAAGCCAACTCTTCAAATCTCAGTATCTTAACTCATCTCAGTATTATCTGTTATATTCAATAAGCAGTCAAGTAACTCGTAAACAGTTTATTACCCATCATTCAGACATCAAATCAAGCATATTTTATCAGCCTTCCAGGAAACATCTAGTTGCTTTAAGAATATATAACAGAAATTTTGAAGTACCAATTTAGATACTAGCTGCCACATAATACTCTCTTAAGCATTTAGTCACATAAAGCAAGATTCCTCCTTGATTTAACTTCACTGATTGCACTGGAGTTGTATTAGAAATTTATTTGGTGTATGCCACATTCTTACATTTTGTAAGTAGAGGGTATCTCAGACTTAAAAGGAAAGACAAAATTAAAAAAGCAAAAATCAAACAAAAATACACTGTTTAATAATTTGTGAAATATTGAAGGCAGTAATTGCTCAACTATACTCTGTTTGCCCTAGCCTTGGTAAGATCAGCAGGAGTTTAATCCTTTAATCTAAAACTGATGCTCCCAGTTTGACTCATGTTCAAAAGACTGTCATGCATGTATGTGGTGCTGCATCAGAAATAAGTATTAAAGATAACTGGTTTTCCAAAGAGCTTGTTCAACAAAAGAGACAGTAGTAGAACCCAGGGTACAAATTTATATTAGCTACTTCTTTATTTAATACAAACAAACACCACACACAACAAAAAACAACAAAGCAAACAAATTTAAAAAAAAATTAAAAAAAGCAAGCCAAGCACACAAAACCAACCAAAAAAAGAACTGAGAAATAAACAAAACCCAACCCCCATTTACAGTCTCTCTCTGGAAAACACATCCACACCTCCAAATTATGTTACCATCTCTATGCCAGAGAAGTTAACTTCAGAAAAGCAATGAATGTCATTGGACAAAAAAATTTATTCTGAATTTAAGGATAAACAAACCTAACCAGTTTATGAATGGGCAATGTTAATTAAGTCTTATGACACAGTATTTAAATACAGGTACTTAGCATAAATAATTATTGCAGAGGATCTGGGGTAAGTAATTAGTACTGACACTCTTAAAGCCAAATTAAGTTGAGAATTTCTCTGTTGTCCCACAGAACTTATGTTGCCCCTCAAGAAATCTATCTTCTCTATCTGGTTCAAGTTATTAACTATAACAGCATGCACTGAAACCATCAAAATCTTTAAAAGAAACCTTTTTCCTTGCCAGTATTTCTCTTCAACCGTTCTCACTCCTGTCATTCTGGAGAAGCAGAGCCAGTGAAGCTGCTTGCTGAACCAGTTCAGCGACTTCCCATCTCTCTGACTGCTCTTGGTTCCTGAAGGTGTGAACAGGAAGGTGCAAGGTGAAGTCTGATCGCTGAATCTGAGAGAAAGGGGCAGATTGTGCTGTTACCAAGAGGTATGCCTCCCATTTTTTTTCTAGTGTCTCACTAAAGTATGGTAACAGTGTCTTTTTCACGATGTTGTTGCTTTTAAAATACCAGCTGTCATCAAATGTTTGTTGGCTTTTCATTTATGTCAGTAACATTGTTAGCTGTGTATAGCCCCTAAAAGCATATTTAAAGGGCTGCTGATTTTCTTCTCAGTTTTATGATTGTCAGCTTTGTTTTGTTATAGGAAATTTTAATAATTTTTTTGGTGCTTTAATTATTAAGCTTTTTTAAATCTTCTTTCCACTGGAAGATAGCAGATGTTGAAATTTTCATATGTTCATCTTTAAACTGATGTAGTTCCCACACTTAAAAACAATATACTTCAATATTAGACCTAACAAACTATGAGATAATTAGTTTATCACTGAGTGATGTTGCAATAACAGAATAATTAATCTGTCACAATGTTAACAAATAGTTCCAGGATGAGAATATAATTGTATTACATTTTGAATAATACAGTCAATACATGATGTCATGGAAGTAGGGCCTGTCAGACAAAGCTTGTTTCCTTTTTTGGCAAGATGAAAGCTTTGATCAGTGGAGATCATAGAGCTAGTATCGTATGTCTGGATTTTGCCAAAGCAATTTTAATTGTAAAGACAGATCATATATGGTGTTAATTGGTGATAACAGCTGGGTATAGAACAAACCTGCAGAGAGATTTCAGAACAAGGGCATAATAGTGAGTTGGGATGTTCTGTAGTAGTCCATTTAGTTTTAATATTCTACATGGTCAATACTGTGATAAAAGATCTTTAATTGACAATGTTTCTAAATTACATAGGTGTTGACAAGATAATACATAGCAGTGACCTTCACTATTTAGGGATCCAGATCATTCTACTACAGCCCAGTGCTTATGTCCAGAAATCAGATAGAAGGCAAAGAGCAGTGGTTACCTCCAAAATGACTGGCTGCTCGGGAACCCTCTTCCTGCAGGAAGATTTTGGATACAGTGCTCAATGCATTCCCACTGCAGTGCTGTGTCAAAAAAGGATGATTCAGACAGAATGTCTCCCAAGTAGCAAAGACCTTGCTTCTGTGAAAACAAAGTAACAACCCCAAAACTGGTGAAGCTGTGTTAAAATACTGTCTGATTCTGATACCTATGCTTCAGAAATTATCAGCGTTCAATGAATAGTATAGATATGATGGGAGAGCTGGAAATTGTGAATCTTACCTGTCAATAAAGGCCACAAATGGATATGTGGGTTGTAGGCAGGAGCTGCCTTACCTCTGCAGAGCCTGGTACACCAACAGTGCTTTGCAAAGAGTAGTCATTATGACACTGAAGGGTAGTTTCCCTAACAGAACGCAAGGAGCTGCTTTTTATCAACCTGCAGCAACTTGTCCCTTTGCCAGGAGAGACTGGCAGAATTTCACAAAAGACTGGCCTAAAAAAAGAAGAGAAAGGGATTAAAGGAGAGACATTTATGGATTGGAAAATAAAACTAAAACTGCTTTAATGAAAATAACAATCAAATTAAATCTATACAAATATATAGAAAACCAATATCGAACCCACCCCCTGATGGCAATTATGTCACCGTCACCACTGATGCTTTGGAGCAGGCACTGGACAAGTCCCACACTAGACTCAGCGGCAGATGGGAACTGGCTCAGGAGGTGCATTTTGGATTCAGAAATGCCCAGAGTCCTCCTTGGACACTGGCCATTGAAGAAGAGCTTGACCCTCGTGATCCCTCAGCTTTATACTGAATATGATGTATATGGGATGGAATCCCTTGTTGATCAGTTCAGGGCCACTTGTCCTGTCTGCTCTTCCCTGCAGGTGCAGCCTTTTATTTACTGCATCCCCAACATGGAGCACAAGCTTTATCAGTGGCCTTGGTCTCTACAGGAACAGGCATAAGCAAGAGCCTTTTTGCACATCAGTCCTTGGCAGTAACTCTAAGCATAGAGCACTATCACTTCCAGAAGCAGACACTGTCTGCAAAAATACACTGTTAACTTCAGAAAGTGCAGTTCCTTAGAACAGACTTGGCTGAGAAGTGAAATAAATGAAGTTGTTAGTTCTGTTCTAGCTCAAACCAGGACAACAGTCTTCCCAGACAATGAAAATATTCTAGGAAGAGAAACAGACAACTGGATGTTATCTTTAAAGTTGATGTTTCCTGTCGGATATGCAAACATAAAAGAATTCAGCTGCAACAGACCTCCTGGTAGGGAGGTAGCTTTAGTTAAAGCCTCTTACTGAATGCTGGCAAATTAGAGAGTCCCTGTTGAAAGCTCCTGCCAGAGGGTCAGGTGCTCTCCCTGCTGCCTTGCTGCATGCCTGAAACCATTTGAACACTGCTCTTCTGTTCCACTTCTAGAGTGCCAAGCTTCAAAATGAGCTGCTAGAGCCCAGTGAAGGTCCACCCTGCTGCTCTGTAGGCACCTGGAAGAAATGCTGGACATTTATAAGAATCACTACATTGATATGAAGAGCATGACCTGCTGCTAGCCTGTTATTTTGAAATCATCATTCACCCAAGCTAAATTAATGCAGAAGCTGATAAATGTTTTAATTTATGGCACAGAAGACAGGCAAGAAATATTACAGAAAGGAAAACTGTAAATCTCCTTTGGGATTCTTTCTCTTCTCACTTCTCAACCTTGATATATATTTTGTTTCTAGATTCACTTGGGAGACATTTTGACACTGTCCTCCTGGGATGGTAAATCTGGTGGCCTGGTACCAAATAGCTGCCTCAATCCTATAGGAATTAACTCTTTCCTAACAGATAGGTCATGTTCCTATTTGGAGTAAAGACCTGACACATGTTGAATCTTGTACTTCATACATGACGTACATCCTGCAGCAGCCACTCAGCATGAATGGGACTCGTGTACTCAACCAGTCCTTAATGGTTTTTGAGACTAGACCCAAGGAGCATAAAATTATTCTGGGATGATAAAGGGCATGAGAATGACTAACCCTGGTCCTGACTTTGAAAGACACTGTGATTAGAGCTGGGAAGTGGGGAATTGCAAGTAGTGGATGCTGTGATTTGATTACTTTTACTCACTGACTTTCTGGATGACCCAAAGAAAGAATCACTTTGTATGATTCAGTTTGTTCATCTGTAAAAGTGCTCAGAATATGTACTTGCAGGAGTATCATAAAAGTTACATTATTTTTTAATGCTTTAGGCTTCTTCAATACGGGGTGTTATAGGTATATAAAAACTAAGGCTTGTGGCACTTGAGTTGAACACACTGAGAAATCTTATACTACTTTTTATCCCCCTTTGACATCTAAAGCAGTGTCCTCCAGTCTTTTAAAGCTTTGATGCTATTTATGACAAAGCACTTCTCAGAAAAATTTAAACGCTTCTCCACCTACAAATAAGGTATTTATTTACAGCAGTTGAAGGCTTTAGACTTCTAGATAACAATGGCTAAGTGCTTCTCCATGCTAAGGTTAGTCCTCGTGTAGGACCTGTATAGCTGTTGCTCCAACCTGAGCAATGTGTGCATTTCTCAAAGATAATTTTAGACATCCTGATACTTTATCTCTGCTCCTAGTCAACTGAGTGGCTGTCCTGAACCACTAGCAAATTCTCATTGACTGCATCTAAAAAAAAAGGTTCATTGTAAGAAGGTCTTCTGAGGTATGAATGGTGAAATATCTGATTTATTGATCTTTCTCCTGCTTGGGTACTGTAATTGTCTGTTAGTCTGATGACATTGCACAGAACGGGTGTCCTCCTAGGATCATAATTATTTTTTCCTGCAAGGTTTCTAATATAGCATGATAAGAAATAACTCCTTGGTTTGTATCAATACCTGCTCTTGATGGAATTCATTTTTCAGAACAGAATGGCATATCTTGAAGTTTTAAATCTAATGGCTCTTTAAACAGTCCCATTCAGGTTTAAAACTACACTGAGGTTCCAACCTGAAACAGTTTTTTCAACAAAATTTCAAAACTAGTTGGGGCAATGACTGCTTTTTTTCAATTTCAGGTTGCTTTTAAATTCTGATTCTAATTCACAGGAGTGGCCAGATGTTTTGCATTTTGCTCCCAAACTACATGATGAAAAAGAAACTTTTGAAACTTTATAATGGAGCATTAAGATTCAAAAAAAAAAAAAAAAAAAAAGATTTCACATACCCAACCACGTTACGTGAGGGATAAAAATATATGATGGGCATCCAGAAGAAAATATTTTCATTGTCTTCAACAAAAAGGTCAGCTGTGATAGCACAAAACCTATTTTTCATTACTGTGAAAGCAGATCAGGTTTCTGTTTAAAGATGCCCTGATACTACCTACACCAGAGCAGCAAAAAGACATAATAGAAGCTCATTTCAAATGCCATTTACCTGAGTGATGACATTTTATTTCTTTCCAGTTTTATTTAGATGTTTTAGAATGCTTAATAGAAAATAAATAGGAATAATGTTAGAAATTATGTTTTTAGTTTTCTTTACACCAATATGTCACCCTACTGACGTCTAAAATGGACTAATTGTCACTAAGTCCTGGCAGTTGTTTTCAATGCTTACAGTTTTGCTTGAATAACTGTGCCCACTGTTGAAAAGCAAGTGAGGAATGGGAAGCAAGGAGGATTTCCAACCCTCTTAGCAATGCTCACTTCCTTCTTGAGGTCAACTGCATAGTTCAGAAAGAAAATTAACTTCATCACCAGCTCTGACTGCAGCAGAGTATCATTTGGTGACTCTCCCCTAAAATGTGGGTGTGGCTTTAGTGGTTCTGTTGCAGGTTGTAGGCATGTCTCTCATGCCATCAGTACTCCTGTGGCAACACAGGAACATTGATGAGCCTTGTGTGTGCAACACACGGTCTTTACAAAAGGAAGTTACTAGGAATTTTTGCTCCTACTTTTAGCTAGGCTGGAATTTAACTTGCAGTCTACTTGGCATGTAGGTTTCAACTACAGCTGGTTTAAGAAAAAAAAAAGAAATCTTGACATTTCTCCTCAAAGCTGTAAGAAACTGGCTTGTTCAGATTATTTTTTTTTAACGCTACTCCTAAAAAAACCCCTTCCAGTTAAAAGGGTGAGATCATTTCAACAACACTAAAATCCAAAATAATCAAATTCTGTGCTAAATTTGGAATGGGTGAAGAAGCAATTCTGCACCCCCATTCAAATTGCGGTCACCCACCTTCGTGACAATGAAGAACATTCCTCACGGTGCAGTGGGACTTGGCACAGTACTGTCAATTTTTAAGGATTCATCACAGATGGTCACTTCCCTCTCCTGAACTTTTCACCTGCACAGTAACAGCCGCATGACTGCTACCTCAGATGAGTCACTTCTCCAGTGAGTGTGTCCATCTCCATGTGACAAGTGCTGGGTATCTGATCCATGCCAGCAACAGTTGATGAAAACTCAACTCCCCTGGAAATCTATGGCCTGCATAATGAGAAGCTTGTGCTTTTTAATATTTTCTTTGAGGTTTATTTTATTCTTCTCAACATCTTTATAAACCAGAGATGAGCATCTGATTGGATAGTAAGCCAGAAAACTCTTAAGGGAGGCCAGCAGCTCCAGTCCTTTCCTGACAACTCATAAATAAGCACCAAACCAATATTATCTGTATCTACCACTCTACTCCACCAGTGTGCTTAGCATACCTGCCAAATATCCCAGTTTATTTTAGGGCTTTTCAGGCTCTCAGAATTTCCCCCAGTCCTAGGCAGTAGGAACACCATCCCAGCATCTCCTGTGGATGGCTTCCTGCAAAGTTGAGGCCAGAGCCCTCGCTCCCTCTCAATGCCCAATTTTACAATCTTCTCTGAGCCACAGGATGAAAAGGCCACGTAGAATTGTTTAGGCTGGAGAAGATCTTTGAGATCATAGACCAGCATTGTCAGGTCACTGCTAAGCCATGTCCCTCAGCACTGCCTTTTAACAGCTTTGACATCCCTCCAGGGATGGTGACTCCACCACTGCCCTGGGCAGCCTGGGCCAGGGTTTGACAACCGTTTTGGTGAAGAAGTTTTTCCTTTTGCTTTCTACAGCTCCCAGAAAGGAGGATGCAGCAAGGTGAGTGCTGATCTCTTCTCTCAAGTAACAAGTGATTCAACAACAGGAAACAGTCTCAAGTTGCACCAGAGGAAGTTTAGGTTGGACACGAGGAAGAATTTGTTTCACAGAAAGGGTTGTCAAGCCCTGCAACCTGCTGCCCAGCAAAGTGGGGGAATCCCCATCCCTGGCTGCATTTAAAAGCCGTGTAGAGGTGGTGGGGTAGGGTTTAGCAGTGGGCAAGGAGAGCAGGGTTAATGGTTGGACACTGATCTAGAAGGTCTTTTCCAACCTAGGTGATGCTGTCATTCAAATATCCACCTTAAACTTCTCCTGGCACAACTTGAGGCCGTTACCTCTTGTCCTAAATCTTTTTAAGCCACCTCCTCAGAAAAACGTCCGTCCATCCCACAGTGACCCCGCCAGGGACGGGGGTCCAGCCAGGGAGGGCTGCTGACGAGACGGCGCCCCGAGGCATGTGAGGGAAGGAAGGATAGAGGGAGGGAGAGAAGGACGGACGGCCGGACAGACAGACGGCCGGCGGGCGCCCCCCGCCTCCCGTAGGTAGCACGGGCTGTTCCTTGCAAAGGGCGGCGCTGACGGAACGGCCGCCGGGGCGCAAGCCCCGCAGCCCCGCCCAGCCCCACTTTGCCCGGCGCGCGGCGGCCACGCCCCACCGTGCGCGCAGGTGACGGGAGCGCGCAGCGCGCTCCTCTTGCCCGGCCCCGACAGGCAGAGCGAGCGGCGGCGTGCGGGTGCCCGGAGGCTCCCGCCGTCTTTGTGCGGAGAGGCGAGCGCGCGGCGGGCTGCGGAGCCGGGGCCGAGCCGGCCGCTGATGTCACTGCTGCCTTCGGCGCTGCCGCTGCGGGTGCTGCCGGGGCCGCCGCCGCCGCCCTTGTCCGCTGCGGCCGCCCCTCCGCGCCCGGCGGCGGGCGGGTAGGCGGCGGGACTCGCGAGGGGCATGCGGCTGCCGC